>VZTU01009879.1:264445-299235 GCA_013400835.1 Zapornia atra
AGCCGGGGGGTGGGGGAGGGATTCCTTTCTCCTCCCCCTTTTTCCTTTAGGCTTGTTACAGCATCTTTTGAGAACTTTGGGATATTCAGATCAGTATATGGCTCTTGCTCACTGTCCTGAATGTCTTTCTGGTCTTTTGTGTTACCAACAACTGTTTCAAGAATATCTCCAAAAAGTCTTCCCTGGGGCTGAAGTGTCAGGTGTGTCATGGCATATTGGAGCGCATGAGCCAATACTTAGACAAGAAAAACAGACCCATAGGCACTGTGGCTACCCAGTGCCTAGTGCCTGCAATGCCATCTTTTGCATGTTAGAAAAGCATACTACCACATCCATGCACTGACCAAGTGGCTTCTCCACTCTGACACACAGGAATAATTCCCTCAGAGTGTCTACCAACAAAGGCCCTGTACGTGTTTAGCAACGCACAATCAGACAGACCATATGCCCAACTCTCCTCAGCTCTGTCTCTCTGAAGGTGGGTGGAGCAGCCCTTTTGCTTTGTTTAGGCCCCTAAATACAGTGAAGTGTGCTTAGACCGTTATCATTCACTCAATGCACAGACCTCATATAACAACAGCCTAATGCTTTGGGAATGGAAGCATGATCTAACAACCTCCTTTTCAGTTTGTAGAAGAATAATACTTCTGTATACTGAACTCTGAAATGCTCCCAAAGCCCTGAGGACAAAGTGTCAGATGTCATGAGGAGAAACACGGACTGCCATGCTTTGTACAGTTCCCTGACTTTACTAAATCTGCCAGCAACGCCACCAACACCACTGTAGAAATACCTTGTGCAGACAGAATGCCCATATTATATTGGCCACAAATATCTATCCTGTTCTGGTAACTTTCAAGATCTATCCAGGTTTCCAGAACTCCAAAGACGGGCATGACCAGTGAATACATCCTTCAGTTGCAACCTTCATGAGACTGTTCTTTTTATTGTGCTCCCATTCAGAATGAATTTGGTGCTTTCAAAGTTGGGCATTAATTGTTTCTTAATAAGATATCATCATAAAACATGCAATTTAGTGCTTCGTTTCTTCCAATTTCCATATAGGAATCTGACTGTGTTAAATTCAAGCTTTAATCCCCCTGGCCCTTCTTGTAACTGGTGCTATAGACTATGAAGGGTTACCGACCCATAACAAATAAATTAATAAGCTTGTGTAATTATATTTGGGTCATTTTATTTCAAACCATGAAATCAAAAGCTCTGTTCACATTAGTGCAGGAATTGCTGTAACTGGCCATTGGGGCTCCCTTGATACACCATCTGTGAATGCAGCAAACTGGCACATGTTGGACAGAAAGAATCCATGCTCATAGCCAGTGTGCATGACTTTTTCCATTACCTTTGCTGGACATAGGCCTCAAATCCTATTTCTATTCATTCTCTGCCTCAGAGGATTAATTTTGCCTTACACCATGATCTTCATCTGTTGTAGTCAACAGTGGCTGAAATGTCCTCACATTGCTTTCCATTAGTAGATCACATTAGCTAGTCTTCAGCTGTCTTGGGGCGAAGTGCTGAACATATGGGCATAGCCACAAAGGGGACACCTAGAATGCCTAGAAAGTAGGGCTGTGCTTCCCATGGGAAAGCATATCGTAGCACTGATGCTTATCCCGTTCCTCTTGGCCTCCTGTGCATCTTCTTGTAGAAGGACATGCTCTTTCTGACAGCTTGAGTCACTGGAGATTCTCATTTGGCTCTTCTCCCTCTGTAGCACACCTCCGTGCATCCCCCGCCCTCACTGTTGCTTTGTCTTTGGGCTTTTGTTCTTGGCTCTATTTTAGCTCATTAGAAGTAAATTAGGAGCCTGTGGAAGTTCTGCACCTTGCATTGCTGCTGTCCCCAGGAGTTTAACCGAGTTTGAAAAACATTTCTAACTTCCGGACTTTGTAATATGGTCACACAAGATAAGGCTGGTAGGGTTGACTTCTAAGTTACTATGATCATCACTGTAGCCACCCTGACCTGCAGCAAATAGCTATGAAGAGGGTTCATCCTGCTCCTGCTGCATGCTTGATGGGCCAAAAGAGGACAGTCATTCCATATATTTTCTCACTTCATAGACTCCTGGAATATTATTTCTGCCCATAGCTAACAATATTCTGGGCAGCATGGCAATTGACTGACCACCTGGCATCTCTTGAAAAGACAGCTGCACACAGATGCCTTGTGAGGTAGGTCAGCTGGCGTTTAAAGAGTGTGAATTGTCCACACACCATGCTGAGGAAGAAAGGGAGCACGTGAGGATCCTGGTTGTGAAAATAGAACTGGAAATGTTCCAAAATGGAAATTGAGTTTGCTGCATTGCTTATGATGTATTAGTCAAAATGTGGTAGAGACAAGCATCTATGGCTGTGTGGAGTTTACAAAGGGCTACGTGTGCATATGCGTTAGTAGCATAGCAACTTTTAGACAATGAGTTAGTCCATCAGTAGCTATAAATGTGGCAGCCGTCATGCAACCCCTGCATAATGAGCCTTAAAAATGGTGGTTCCTAGATGGTAAGAGGATGCATCAAAGGAAAGATCATGCTGTATGTGCCCTGTGCTTATGTACTTTTCCTAAGCCTCTGCTGGTAGCCCTGTCAGCCTCAGTGTATTGTGCTAGATGGCCCTCTAGTCTAGGAGAAGAGTTCTTCTGTCCTTCTAAAGAAGGATCTATGGGGAGATAAGTTACTGTGGCAGAAGAAGGACATGTCCTTCCCAGCTGCTTTACAGTGGAAATGCCTCAATTCTGCCCCCAGCAAGCTAGCTGGAGTTTCCCACCTGCTGCTGTGCAACTTGTACTCGAATAGCTGAGGGCAGACCTTCTTGCATTCACATTTTTAAATGATTAACCTAAAATGAGAATAGTCTACCTAGCTGAAATTTTGAATGAAGTTGCTCTTCATACAAAGGTGATTTTTAGCAGATGTAGCCGGTTGATGCTTATAAAATTAGCAGCGATTTTGGCACAAGAGGTTGTGTGTGCAAGAAAGCCACTGAAAGAAAACATGAACCAGAAATGAAAGTAAATCTAACCAGGAATCAAAGTAGCTGCCAGCTTCCAGTACAGCATCCCAAAAGCTTAACTATGTGATCATCACTCTTTTAAACTTAAGCCATAGAGTTTGGCATGAGAAAGAAAAAAAAAAAAAACCCAAACAAGAAAAAAAAAACCCAAACCCCAAACTCAAACCAAACACTTTGTGTTACACTAAGAGTAAAAGACGAGTGTGATGTCATTTAGTGATGACTTTCCGTGAACATCTTTTTCCTTGGCGTCCAGCCCTTGCAAGCCCTGTAAGAGACCGGGGCCGGGAGGTGCGCTGCAGGCCCGGTGGATCAGCCAACAGAGGGCAGGCCGAGGACAGGGATGACACCCCTCCACCTCAGAGCCCAGAAAAGCCACAGCCAGCCAGCCTACCGGGAGCCTGCGAGCTGGTCTCCAGACTGATTCATTAGACAGACACCTCCCTCCCTGGCTCATCGTTTCATTATGACACAGGAAGATGTCAGCCTTTCATGGGACAAAAGGACATTCTTAGGAATGCAGAGGACTGAAATATCATCTCATACCCTGGCATGCTTCCAGGACACCAAGGATGCGCAGTCTCCTTAATCACAAGTCCTTTTTTGGTACTGCTGCATTTTAAGACACCACTCTGACTCAAAGACGATATCGAGTTCACCTAAAGTAGCCTGGAGGATTTGCATTTGAAAGCCATCCAGCCCAAGCTTAACCAAACTGGCCTTCCAGAAAAATAAGGGTCTTGCTCAACAGTACTATCTTTTGCTTCTCAGCTTTGCCCTTGGGAGTACACACTGCTGCCTGTCTTCAAGGTAATATTTTTGAAAGGTATGTTCCTTTTATTTGGACCAGGACACTAAGCAGACCACCAAAAGGACACAGACAAGATATTTTGGAAGGCTGTGTTTTTCCTTTGCAGCCGTATTCACACAGGTACGCCCCTGCTTCATAGCACTGTTCCTACACTGAAAACCAGTGTTCTGGGAGGACCAAATGAAACTTGGCAGCTTGGCATCAGAACCGGGCCGGTCAATGGATCCTGGGGAGGTTAGACTGTCACAGCGTAATGTTGTCAAAGCATAATATTAGAGGCCCGACATGCAGAGGATTCCTCGTAAGGCCCTATACCTGTGGTGGACTGTGGAGCCAAACATGACCAGCTCTCATTTTCATCTCAAACGCAGGATAGTTACATTTTCAATATGAATAAATGATAGATTACCCTCCTCCCCGCAAAAGGAGAGGACTAGGCAAAGGAATATTACCCAATGAAATCACTGGAGCATAATTTTTTTCAAAACACTGAATACCGTCATTTCTCCTTGCCTGCCATGACTTTCTAGAGCCCTTTTTCAATGATTTCCTATCCTTGAATTTTAAACTCAACTCTTCTACTTACATTTATGAGGTGCAGAATTTTTTCCCCATCCACAGGACCTCCTTGCTTCAACTGTTGCATCTACTCCCATTGCTCCTTCCGAGGCACATTATCTATTAATCTATTCTCTTCTACTTCTCTTTTATCACACAGAATTTTCATATTCTTTGATATTCTTAAGTGAAAAGATCTTTCCACTTCTCTCCTGCATTTGCTTCTCTCATTGTCAAAAATTAATTCCTACCCAAAACCACTTTCCATTGTGGAACCCCATGTTTCTTGCTGTGTCCTAGCTCTGTTATTTGCCGACACAGACAACAAAGAGCAAGAGCCACAGGCACATTCAGAAATGAAGTAGAGAAAAAGAAAATTTTAAGATAGTGGCATGTCAGCATGGATGTCTCTTCAGTTTCATCCCCATCATTGATTCTAAAGGAATCTTTCATCTCTGCATTACTGTGTTTTCAAACTCCATATGGAAACTTTATCAAAATGCTTAAGCAATTCAGAGCATATATCCTAGTCAAGAAACAATCATGTGTCTTAAGAAAAAAAAAAATGGTGATTGCTAAGCCGTATTTGGAGGGTGGTTTCTTGTATTCACTGCTCAAACTGCTACACACTAGCTAAGCCATGAAGAGATGTCAGCTTTCTGGAAACCCACTTTATAACCAAGTCCCATTGCCTGCCTGAAAACTCTTCAGTCAGTCAGCCAAAGTAGTCCTTCTTTTCTCTACCCTGAAGGACACAGCTGGCCCCCTCGTATGCTCCTTCAAACACCTCTGATTTGTCTATAGCTAAGAAGACACAGGCTTGCGAGATTCTAGAGGTATAGCACTTAGGAATATCATCTGTTAACAATGTTAAAAAAGTAAAAGCAAGACACTGAAGGTCCACCAACGCCAACATATTGAGAAACTGAGGTGCCCCTAGCCCCAGAAGGGTGAAACACAGGTTTCTTTTCACATTGCTGCTTTAAGCCAGCCCCAGTTTATTGTCCACCAAAGTCAATGGCTATCCATCCACCTCAGTGGGCACTGCACCGGGCCCCAAATCAATAACATATTTCAGAAATTCTCTTGAGAAAGAGCAGGAGCATTAGGAAAGCAGCACATGAATTAAAGCAGGCTTGATCCGCTTTAATGTGCGCTCTGAGCCTGGGGCCCACTAAGAACCTTCTGATCGCATAATCTGCCTATCTGGAGGATCTGTATATATACAATGAGATAATCCTGGTAATCAAGAGTGTGGATAATAGCATTATTATTTTATTCCCATAAATATTTTAAAAGATAGGTTTTCTTTTTTGATGCAGTCTGATAGGAAAAATTCCCACACTCATTGAAAGAGAAAAAAGGATCTGCCAGAAAAACACAAAATTACAAGCAAGGATAAAGGGTCTCAGAAAGCAAAACACACAAAGTAGACATGTTTTGACTGCATACGTGTTTTTAAATCTTCGGGCGCGATCAGAAATCACAGAGAAACAAGACTCAGGTGACAACATTTGATGAGAAGTGTCAGAAAAGCATAGCTGCATTCACCAAGGCCGTGATCACATACCATAGTTGCGTACCAGGAACCCTTGGACTATGGCAGATAGGGGCAGAAGGCAAAAGGAGACTAAGGCAGAGCCAAGACAGAAGCAGACGACTGCTTTTGTCCAAAGGAAGGGGAGGTGGGAATTGGGGCAGCGGGGGACAGAGGAGAGAAAGCGTTGAGCCAGCGAAGGGCAGTCCAGGACTGGCATGCTGGTGAGTGATCACAGCAGTTGCAGTCCTATTCTGGCACCCCTGTAGAAATGCAGTATCTGCCTGAGCCCTACTTAGCCCATTATGTCACTACTAAAGCCAAAGAAAAATGTTGACAACTCAAAGACAGGGCTGAAGGATGGTGTGTTACAGATATAGTTCAACTGGTAAGAGCAAAAAACCTAGTCCTCTAACAGGGCAGTAACGCCACCAAAGCAGAAGCAACTTCTGTTAGCTGGGTGAGCTGTTTCTCCTTGCTGTCGCTTCTGTGAAGAAATGGACACTTCGTCTCCCTTAAGAGGAAGTAGGTAATTTCCTTCTGATCCTAAGGGAACCGCAGCAAGGACAAGAGGTCACTGTTATGACAAAGCCACTGAGGTTCGGGAATAGCCATTATTGACAAACATCTTTCCAGTGAATGCCAGAATAATCCCCTAAGCCATCAAGGGAAACTCAGGTCACCTTCCATTCCATACATCTCTAGCTGTGGTTTATTAATGGTTGCTGTTTCTACATAAGGGCAGTCTCTGCTAGTAGTTTTGTTATGTGGGGTTTTTATAGTAAGATGAAATGACACATATTTTTTCAAAAATATAAAAACCTCCTCAGTGAGATTTTTAACCAGTGTCACAAACTTCTGTAACCTTGTCTCACACAGTGTAGATGGGTCTTGGAAGGGAAGAACTTCCTCTGCCACCAGGCACTTCTGTTTCTTATTGGTTTTAAATTGTAAATTAATAGTGAGGGAAATACCCAAGAAGCAACTGGATTCATTTGAAAATTAACTCTGGAAAGTGTTCCTGCCATCAGACTACAGCAAAACACTTTGTGATAAACCACAGTGCTACAGCTTGAAATTGAACTTAAAGAATCATCTACATCATATACCATCTGCAGAGCAAGAATTACTCACCAGGAGCTCCTGAGCTACAACAGCAAAATAAATGTGGAAGTTTCTGCCAGAAGGATTGTGCCAAAAAGAGAAGACTAACCATGGAATATTTTTTGATATGTGGTATTTACACAACTCTTCTTATTGCTGTGGTCCCCCAGGTGACTTAAGCTTTAAACACCTTCTGGGAAAGCATTCAGGGCACGCAATATGAATCCTTATCCTTAGTTCCTTCAAACATTTCATGGTTTACGTTATGGCTTTGGTTTGATCCACAATAAAGATAAATCCATTTGCAAAATTTGGATTGATTTTAATTGCTTTTCAAATTCTCATGGCATTCAGGGAAAGCTTAATCCAGCACTATAAAGTTGGTGGAAGTTTTGCCAATGGTTTCAATGGGGAGTAAGAATTTAACTATGCACTACAGAGTACCATCAGCATCTAATTCTGGTACTTGTAAATACAGGGTATGAGCCTAAATAGATTACAGTGCATCCCTGAGTGGCAGTACCACGGAGTAAACCCAGCTTGAGAGTCTTTGTTTCCAAAGGAATAATTTGTTTCTAGAATTCAAACCCTGGGAGACTTGTCTTTTGTTTCCAAAGTATTCCCTTGATCTGCAGGAGATTAATACCCATGCTCCTTCTGCAGGAACATTTATGGGAATAAATACTTTCCTCTGAGTCCAGGTCACTGACATCACAGGACAGAATAAAAAGTTATTATTGTCCTTTTAGCTGATCCCTCCAGTTTGGCTTCCTGAGCCTGCAGTCCCTTCTCTCCCAGCACCGTAGGGAGGATCGCTTTTATGAGTCTTCTTCCTTCCCTGGGGAGCCCCGACAAGCACTATTCAGATGTTAGATTTTCTTTAGTATTTAATTTCATTAGGTGATCGAGTCTTTTATAAATGTCAAGAGATTGTCTGGTTTGTGGGTTGTTTTTTTTTTCAAGACAGAATGTTTACATTCCCGGCTTTCACCTAGTTTTCCAGGTTATCAAGATTTCTGTCAGGTAGGATATTACTTTTTTCTGCTCCCTGCTCTCCACACAATTATCTAAAGTGCTTTGTGTTTTCCCACATGGGACCCACTTCTGATCTCCTTCACACAGGTTTTAATCTGCCTGCTCTAATGGAGTTACTTCTGACTTAGTTCACTTTGGCGAGGAGTCACGCCTGGAGCCTCTACAGAGCTGTAGTAAGCTTCGATGCCCTAATTGTGCTGCATAATGTTTTTATCTTCCTTAAGGGCCCTTCTAGCCCCAAATCCCCCCTCTCAGTGAAAGTCTCACCATCAGGCAGCCCCCACATCACGGCCTGAAGGTGAACAAAAAGAAGGAGCACCAGGATGATAGGAAGAGCACCAGGATGATAGGAAGAGGATAGGCTGTTTGTTATCTTCCATTCTGTTTTCTTGTTGGCTCTGGCTTTCCCCTGCTGTAGGGATAAGAAGACACAGGAATTGTGCCCTGAATCCATTTCCTGCTGGTGCTTACACTGAGTTGAGAGATTTTAATCTCTTCTGTCCACATTCACTTTGCTCATCCCACCTGGATCTGTCATTGAAAAACAATCTCACCTGCTCAGTAACTGTGTGTTGGTTTAGTAAGGAAAAATTAAATCTTGTGAAGAGATTGAAGAGGTGGTACCAGAGACAGATGAGATATGCGGAACAGTTTCTTCTGAATGCATCAGTCTTGCATCTAATTACAGCCAATCAGCACCACAATGATTTCAATCCATTTCATGAATACATGGACTAAGAGCTCTTTTTTAGAGCCAAAATCAGTTTATTCCCAGAAGTTAAAAAGATAAAATAAAGCAGATGAAAGATACCAAGCAGGAAGTCAAACGCATGTATTCTGTATTTTCTATATTTGCATTTTGTGGGCCTTAAGTTAGAATAGATGTTGTGGTTAAATAAATTAAAAATTAAACAGGAACACACTATTACTAAAATCTGTATACTTAATATCTGAGACAACCACTGAGGCATCTTCTCTCTGTTGATTTACAAGATATATGGTTAGTTTTACAATCCAGAAACAGTCTCTAAAACAATGCACACATTTTACTAGTAGCATAAAATGCTCCTGATATTAGTATAATAAAATATTTTACTTGCAAATAAGCTTATAAATGTTTTCCGAAAGCAAGCAGTAAAACATGGCTGAAAATGTAGTACAACTTCAACTAGAATTTCTTCACATAAATGTTCCTGGTTCAATCTACCACCCAAACAGTGATTCCATCTTACAGACATATTTGGCAAAATAACAGTGAATGTTTTCAAAGGAAGAATAACAGGATAATCTGTCTGAATATCCATACAGATAATGTATCTAAAGAAATATTCCAGAGTTATTTTTAAAATCATCTCAGCTAAGTGTTGCCAAAACTTCTTAATGAGAAATTATTAGTGAAGAAGTCTACAAGGCAGCTGAGGTAGGGTCCATGAACAGAAGAGACCTCCTCAGAAGGCAGAGTAATTGGCTTTGCAGCCAACTTCTGGTCTTTAGAAGACAGAGGTGGAACAGCATACCTGTTTTGGCGTGTAGGCCCTCAATAACCAATGCCACATTTGTCTGTGTAACCTGACTGAACATCTTCATTCACAATAGGCAGATGAAAATTCAGGTTAAATTTCCCACTCTACCAAAAAAAGTATGAATCTTTTAGTGCAGTGGAGGCTTGAAATCAGTATCATCCATTATTGACTTTGTAGCTAACTAATGGCTTTGCACATTATTAGCATTACTAGTATGAATATAGCTAATGGATATTAATATGATATGAAAAAGTGCTCATTAAAAAATTGTAAAATGCATTTGGTTAGTAATTAGCACTTTTGAAAGCCTAACTTCTTAACTAATGCGTTCATTTCTCGTATTTATAATTGCAAAATTATATGTACTCATTTTATAGATTACAGTTTCAAAAGAAATGTGCTCAGTATAATTCCAATATAGTTTTTCATCCTTTTCTTTCTCTTTTGCATGTTTCAGAAAGTGCAAAGGAGGAAAATTTCATCGGTAACTCTGTGATGGAAAGCTAGCACATGCAGCTCCTGCAAAAAGCATTCCCATGATAGGAAGGGCAGGATGGAATAGGGCAAAGTGCCACATGGGAATGCAGTGCTCCTCAGTGGACTCCAAGGTGCCAGGTCTTCTCTGTCCCAAGTGCTCCCACTTGGAGCAGCCCCTTGGTTCACTGGTACAACCAGGGTCTGCTAGGTGAGCATCATGCACTAATAATGAGCTTCTTTTTAAGTATAGCTTCAACACAGAGGCTTTTACTTTGAAGAAAAAGATATCCTAAATTCCCAAACACCATCATGGTGAAGATACAGTTTCCTGATATAGAGAGTCTGCTAGAAAGTGGTTGAATTTATAATTTCTAGAAGGGGAAAAAAACCCACCAAAAAACCACTCCCACCTTCCCCCCCAAAAAAAAACCAACCAACAAAACCACCAGAAAAACCCCCAACAAAAATCTAGCTGAGATAGCCAGGGAAAACAGAGCTGAACCTGTGTTAGACGAGAGCCAAGAGATGACAACCCATTAGCAAGGTCTCAGCTGGAGAAAGAGGAAGAAAATCACAAGAAAGGTTCCTACATCTTTATACTGAGTTTTAATTTTGACCATACTAGAGCTAGCGTTACATTTTTCTGTCTGTGTGTTGGACATGTGAGACCACTTGAGACCACTCTGCTGTCTGCAGTGACACTCCTGCAGGCCACGAGCAGCAGAGGTCTTACAACTCCCTGTAAGGTCACTGTCCCAGTTACATTACCCCTTAGTAAGGGGTGGTCTGCCCAGTTGCATTTGTGGTCCTTTACCTTGACATCTCCATGAGCAGAGGATTCAACGGGAGCACTTTGCTCTTCTGATCCTCCATCTCTGAAATGTTCTGGTGTCTGAAACCAGCAGAGAGGTGCTGGGGCTGTGCTGACTGGGGAACATCATGCTCCTGAGCTGTTTAGCAGCAGGCCACTGCTGATTATATTTGTATATTGTTAGCACAGAGACCTTTGAGCAGGAGGCTTTCCCTTGTTTTTTCACAACATCTTTTAAGCAACTTTTCAGGTTCCTATGGAAAAAAATCTCCTCAAGGCCTTATTGAGTTCATTTGAAATTCCAAAACTAATGAGGCTTTTGTCTCCCTCTTAACCTAAGAACTATTGTTACCTCTAAAAATAAAAGAGATAATCTGCTAAAGAGCTAAAAATACCGAACTCTGACAGGCTTTTCAGACCTTTAGAGAGAAGGTGATTGACACACTTTCACCTTTAATCTTCACAAAGAAAATGCTGAGGCAGGAGCTCCTATGCTCCTCTCAGCAGCTCTTTCAGAGGCTGCCAGCTGGTTGCTCTCACTGAGAGAAGGCTGGCACAGTCTGGGTACCTGGTTAATGCTCAGAAGGTGATATTCATGAAGAAGCTGCAATGATCACCTAAAGTTGCTTAAGCAGGCAGTGCTTTCAGATAGGAGTGCTGAGAAGTCCAGCTACATGCCCTCTGCCCAATTTCCCACAGTTCCAGGTAGAACAAAAGCTCTCCTGGTGCTGCACAGTTGGATCCAGGGTGCAGGCTGGTAAGTTGCTGCATGCTTTAAATTGAACAGAGCAATTAAAAAAAAAGCCAGACAGTAGACCTAGTTATCAGTACTACAAAGCTCTCCAATTTATCGTAAAAATGGTTTGAATAGTCACAGTGCAGTAAGCAACACTGTTCATTTTTCTAAAGCTTGCTGGTCAAAACACAGTCAAATATTGGCCTCATTGTACTAAAGGCACAGTGGGACTAGGCATTCACAGCAAATAGCAGCAGATACTGGGATAGAGAGACATGGGGCTGCCCCTTGCCTGACATGGGCAACTCCAGCTGGCTCCAACAGACCCACTGCAGGACACAGTTGAGCCCATCAGGTGATGCCTCTGTGATAAGGTATCACAGAAAGAGAAAGAGAGCACCAGAAGAAGACACTGTGGAGAATGAAAGGGAATGAGAGAGAACAGAGGGAACACCAACGTCAGAGGAGGAGCTGCAGGGTGAAGCAGATATTCCTGAAGGAATTGCAGCCCATGGAGAGCCCACAAAGGAGAAGGTTGTTTCCTGAATGACTGCAGTCTGTGAGGAGAGCACACATCAAAGCACAGGAAAAGTGTGAGAGGACAGAAGCAGGAGTGAAAAATTGCTAAATCTCTATGTTCTGAAAATAACTTCTCCCTTCCATTGCTTGGAGAGCAGGTGCAGGAGTCTGGAGTGAAGGAATGAGGTTGGGCTTGAGAGAGAGGAGAGGAAAAGTGTTGTATATCTTTATGTCTTATTCTATTTTAATTGACAATAAATTAAATTAATTTTCTTCAATCTCTTTTGCCTGCAATGGTAACTGGTATGCAGTCTCTCTGTCTTTATCTTGACCCACAAGTTTTCTTATCCTATTTTCTTCCCCTTCCCTGATGACAGGGCTAGAGAGTGAGCAGCTGGTGGGGGTTCAGCTGTTTGCCATGGCTAACTCACCACAAAAGGGAATGCGTCCAGTGTTCACAACGTGTCCAGTATGTGATAGCATATGGACTTTCTCAACCTGAAGCCTCTGCAAAAGGAGATATTTAGTTTCAACCCAAGGCAATGCTGGGAGGCAAGGGCTCTTTCACAGAGTTCTTCTACAGACATTAAAAAAATAATTTCCTAGGGGAAATACCAGTTCCAGCCTTTGCTGATAACATTGGAGGAAGAAGAGGTGTCTGCCTGCTCCCTAAATCCCCTGTATTTCTGCTGTCTGTCTTTTAGAAATTACTGGAGAGTGGAGGACAACTGAAGATTCTCCAGCAATGACACCTTATAGAGGCTTCTTTTTGATTCTAACAATATCCTTTTTATTACAAGTTGTGTTCTTTCCACATAAGATGTAAACCTACTTCCAAGCCCTGCTTTTATTTCCCCTACCCTCCTGAGAGTATAGCAAGATTTCCTCATTCTAACTGCAATGGGACGTTTTGGTCACTTTTCTCACCAAAAGTGGACATCTAAATCCTCTTTCTATGGCCAGCTGTGTTTAGCCATTTTTAGAATAAAAGCTTTTAAATGTGAACCTGCTTTTTTCCTGGGTTCCAGGTTCTTTTTATGACACATGGTATCTTCTCCAGAGCTTGCAGGACACACAGGGATGTCCTTCACCTTCTCTGACCTCTTTGACAATGCCAAGGCTGAAGTGAGAAGGACAGTGAATCAGGAAAATTCCCTACCCTAAACACTCATTCTGGGGAGTGAGGAGAGGTTGAGACAAAACATTTCTCCCATACAGCAGACAGCTTGTGCTGCAGAGCCATTTCCAACACACAGAACTCCCCAAGCCTTCACAAGGTGCTATGAATTAATCTCTAACTCATTTGTACTCTAGGATATTTCCATCCATTTAGGCTATCAAGGGATTTGCTATGCTTCTAATGTGTCATTATAAAGTCCTTTAAAATATTTCAATCCTGCTTTAAACTTAAACTCCTCAAAGAACTTTAACTGGGTGGTGTAAATTTATGAAGACTATATGAAAGATGTCAAGCTCATGATAAAAGTCAGGGATAATCCAGGAAAAAAAAAATAATTAATTGGAGTACAAATTACTCTTCGATGTTCCCAGCTGAAGAAGTATCTCCATCATGCCTCCAGGGCAAATCTCCTGACAGATGCCTGTCAATCTACCTCATACATCTGTGTACATTCTGAAGTTGGTGGCCACTTCCACAAAACCCTGCATTTTAAGCATTTCTGCTCTTCAACATGATCTTGTCAAGTTTTAGAAGATGCAAAGGGTTGGAGTTAGCTTTAGACCAGAGTGTCTTTGGAAAGGGCAGGTTGTTTCTGCAGGTCATGTTCCAGCTGGTGGAGCTCTGCCTTTTCATCCAACACTGAGTCAATGGCAAATCTGGTCTGAGGCTGGGCAATAGCTCTGTGGCTTTTCGCAGTAGAAATTAAAATCAGGTTTTGATTGTTCACAGTTGGCAGAGATTGCATGGCACTAATGCATGAGTTATATCACACCAGCCATGTCGTCCTGTTTAAGTTGTACTTCAGGTAGCTGTACTCTGGCCAGTCACGCTCTCTGCCATCTCAAATCAACAAAATAATCTCTAACCTGTAGACTTTGCTGTGGGTTGTCAGAAGAACTGGCCTGGCCACTTCAGTGTGGCTGCCTGACATACATGTAGCAGAACATGTTTTGAAAGTGCAGGATATTGGTCAATATATAATTATTTCTACTTTCTATTTCCATTGTTTTAGCACAATTGTAATAAAGATTAAATCACTCATTAAAAGTTTCACTTTACTAGCATTGTATCCTGGGTTTTGTAGTTGAAGGGAAAAAAATAATTCTGACTTGCTTCTTGTACCATTTTAGAGAATATAATGATGATTTTGGAAAAAGACTTCAATTCCATTGAATGGGAATGCATTTGCCCAAACCTGCTATTTCTCTCCCAAACCAAATGTTTGTTCTCATTCTTATACAGGAATCATGCAAATCCCTTGTTTCCCTGAGTCACTGTTGTGGAGTTCTTCCATTAAAGGAAGATTAAATAAGGTGGACAGGTTATCTAGAGCACCTCTACAGCATGGTTATCTAAGCAGGTTTAATCTTGAGGCCTCACCAAGCAGCACGCAGTCTTGCAGGGCAGGAGCTGTTCTCTGCTTTTGTGGTTACTAAGCCTTCCATGAGCCTGTCCTCTCATCTTGGGACTGTTGTACATGGACTGACATGTGCCTTATAGTTCTCCTGAGTCTTCTAGGACTTTCTCTGCTGGCCTTCAGGTCCTCTTTAGACCAATTTGCAGGCTGACATCAGAGGAATACTGTTCTTTCTCTCCCTCTCTCCAACTAATGATTTTTAAAGCCATCCATTTCACTTTGCATTTGACATGAAGGCAAGGAAGTACATTTTCAAAATCACCTATTGGGTGAGTAATAAAAGCCTTGAGCCATTAAATTCATACACGTTTTTCCTTAGCCTTTGCCGAGTTATGTGCAATAAAACAATTTGACTGTCCTTGACCACACTTGATTGTTGACTATCAGAGTAGCATAAGATATCCCTCAGACAGTCTGATTACATTATACAGTGAGATTATATTAAATGTGTCCTACATTTTTGGCTGGGACAGTGGCTAACCGTGAAGATAGTGGAGCCTTTGATTGTGAGATATTTCCTTTCTCCATCTTATTTAAGAGTAAGTTCTTGTGAAATTTCTTCATATGATCTCCTGACGGTTCACATTTATTGTTTTCTTTAGCCTATATTTGTGTGCTGCAAATGTGGATAAGTCTGCCCCACAGTGACCCACATTCCTCAACAAACTCTGTTTAAACGTCATGCTGCAGGTTGCATGAAACAGAGTGATTTTAATAGGCTTTCTCAGTGACAAAAATCCATTTCAGATCTTCTCTGACCCAACCCTTTTTCATTTAATCAGTCAATAGAATGCAAAGGGCTTGTATGATGCATCCCTAGGAAAGGAATGCATAGTTATACACTGCTTGATTTTTATTTTTTAGGTGCTTTTATAACACCAAGACAACCCAGCTATAACAAAAAGATCTTTCATTTGACATTCATCATTCACATTCGTCATTAACTCAGTAACATTGAGAACAATCACTGGCTCACAAAATAGAGTAAATTTTACCTTAATAACATCTGCAGGAAAATTGTATCCCTGCTGTAATACCTACATTTCTGTTTAACAACGTGAGCCAAGCTGTAGAAGACACACGCATATTTCTGATTTTTAAAGATAGAAAAACAAAATCATCCTCTCGTGCTGATGAAAAACTCAGTGATTTCTTTTTTTTCAGCATTGACCTTCAGGGAATCTTCATTCATAACCAGCAAAAGACAAATAGTAGTAATGCTGAAGAAGCACAAAGAAATTTGGAAAGGCTGAACCAGGTTCACCCAGAAATTTTCTGAAAGTATACTCTGACAAAGGCCATTGTAGTGGGAATTATCATAAAAAGGAGTTCTATGAGGGCAAAAAGTAGCTCTCCTCCCCCCAGCCCAGCTCTGGCCACACACACCTCACTCAAATCATACTTACAGAGATATAAAAGGGCTGGAACATTAAGAAAATCATAGTATCATAGAATGTGTAATGCTGGAAGGGACCTTTAGAGGTCATCTGGGAAGGCTGTGAAGCCTGGCCTTGAATATCTCCAGGGATGGGGCCTCCACCTGGGCAACCTGTTCCAGTGATCCAGAACTTTTTCCTAATATCCAACCTAAATATCCCCTTTGCAAGTTTAAAACCATTACCCCTTGTCCTACTGCTACATGCCCTTATGAACAGTTCTTCCCCAACTTTCTTATAGGCACCTTTCAGGTACTGGAAGGCCTCTATAAGTTACCCCTGCAGCCTTCTCTTCTCCGGGCTGAACTCTCTTGGCCCAACTCTCTCAGCCTGTCTGTACATGAGACGTGCTTCAGCCCTCTGATGACTTTTGTGGCCCTCCTATGGATGCGCTCCAGCAGGTCCATGTCCTTCTTGTGTTGAGGGTTCCAAAGCTGGACACAGTACTCCAGGGGAGGTCTCACCAGAGCAGAAGGGCAGAATCACCTCTCTCAATTTGCTTGCCATGCTTCTTTTGATGCAGCTCAGGAAGTAGTTGGCCTTCTGGGCTGCAAATGTACATTGGTGGCACATGTCCAGCTTCTCATTCACAAGTACTCCCAAGTCTTTTACCTCAGGACTGCTTTCAAGCACATCATCTCCTAGTAGAGATAGGTAATGTCTGCCAAAAAGGGAGTGCCAAAGCAGAAGCAGCATCAGTCCTCCTACAGCCTCTTCCTATGAAAGCTGGAAAGCCATGGAAGGTGTGATAGACCAATCATCACTTTGCCTTCCCAAAGAATCTCCCAAGTACTCAACCAGGCTTGTTTGGACAAGGAAACTTGTTTTATACCTTCTCACACTGACGGTGTGGCCCAAACTACTGGAATGACTGAAAGTCTTTCTGTTGATCTTAGTGAGCACCAAAGTGCCTTCTATCTCATTGAAACATTCCTGTTAATAAATCTTGCAATCTCAGTGTAATTTTCATTTTGCCAAGGAAGAAGTGAAATTGAAGTTGAAGGACCTTTGGTCAAGGTCATGGAGAATTTCCTTGATAGAGTGGGATTTCAGAAGCTTGTAACTCTTCATCTGTTTGTTACTAATCCTCAAGTAGCAAGCTGAAGTTGTTTTCTTGTCAGTTTTTCTAAAATCAGTGCAACACTAAAAGCAAAAGGTAGGAGGAGGCATCTGTATGGTGACAGCCTGCACTTCAGCAATGGGTGGATTGCTGACCTCTTTATTTAAAAAAAAAAATTAAAAATCCTTCTACATCCATCCATCTTTGAGGTGTCTTCCTTGCTTTCTTACCTGGAGTTCAACCATCATTATGAAATCAAGTGCAAATTAAAATAAATAAATAAGCTTAACAAAGCCAGCACAAATGGTTGCTTGGCTGTTCTCACTGTTTGGGTGAACATCATCAGCCGTTCACGCCATGAAGTCTGATTCTGAGAATCAGTTGCAAAGATGGGGAGGATTTTCTGCCCACTGCCATCTGACCTTGAAGTTTTGAGTTGCTGAGTACGAGCTGAAACCTGACTGTTCATACATTCCCAGTGCCCAAATTACACAGAGAAGAATGGAGTTTGCAATAAGAGTGGGGTTGAGACAGGCAAATGTTGTGTCAAGCACTACGCTGAAAGGGCACGCATCTCGTAAAATAACAGTCTGTTGATGAAGTAGCAGACAACATTTTGTATATCTGCTCTATTTTTAACATGCACATTTTAAATGAGACTGTACAAGTTTGAGCAATTTTTTTTTCTCTCAAAGACTCATTATTACCATAATTTGTTCCACAGTAAAATCAAATATTCACTAATGTTTTTCATGTCAGAATGACAGGGGGGAATACTATTTTAGCACCACAGCAAATTCCAGTAAATACAAGAAGAGTTTAAAGTCTTGTTGTGCATCTCAAGCTCCCATTTTTAATTAGATCTCTTGTATCCTTATTTTCCACCGGGTGTGGGAATCCTTCGGAGCCAACCCTGCCTGGCAAAAGCACAAAACTTCCTCACAGCCCATGGCTTTATTCGATTAATACGGAATTGTTAGATATCATTGTGGACATAATGCGGCATCTGGACTGTTTTTTGCTCCCTCTCGCTATTCTTTCTCCCATTAGCATTAAGAAACAGTATTTCCCTTTTTGTGTATGTCCATACACCAGCTTCTCTCCCCTCCCCAGCTCCCCAAAATGAGTCTGCTTTTGAGCTGTGGGCCCAGCACACACAGGAGTCTACAGAGATAATTTTTAATTTTATTTCTGTTCCACTGATGATGGGGGCTGCGTTTAGCAAAGCAGAAACATGCAAGAAACACCTTTCAGAGACGATAGGATATCACTTCTGATTACAAAATAAAAAGAGGGTATTATTCTGCCTTGCAGAAGGAGAGCGATAAGGCCAGGTATAGTAACCACTGAGAGATTGCAGTGCTGCAGCAGCAGTGAAAGTCCTTGCTTTTATATAATGGCTTGAATCAGCAATGCCTTTTGTGCCAAAGGCCAAGGTACTTAGTTAGCATGCCTCTCCATCTAGCCATTCCACTATCCAGCGCATCTTCTTTTGAAATTACATTTTGAAGAGATGTGTGAGTTTAATCATTTTTCTTCAGTAATTTTAAAAAATAAAACAACAAAAAAACTAAACCACCACTTACCCAACTCCCCTCCCCCAAAACCAAAGAAATAAGACTTTCATCAGTCGTTTAATTCTAGTCAGTATATGGAATCTTATAACTGAGCTTAGCCTTTTGGAGAAGATAGTGCAAACAATAGAGTGACTAGGTCATGCACAACACAGTGCTAATACTTCACTGACCTCAAGACCCAAGCTAAGAGAAGCATCATGCTGTATCAGACAGGGATTTCAGTACCTCAGGGACCACTACATCTCGCATGCAGGAAGTGCGCTCCAGGACATGGAGAACAACAGGGATTGTAGGGATGCAGTACAAGCCAAGCAAGCAGCTGTCTACATTAGCAGACAGCCAGAAACTGCAGCAAAGGAGCCATGAATCCCTGCTTTGCCTACTGCAGAGTCCTGGATATTCATGTTGCTGATGTGAAAAGAAGGGAAGGCCTGGGCCACACTCCATGTTAGAGAGCTGTTAGTTGAGGGTTTACTGGAAAGGAAACCTTGAGCAGTATACAACTCAGTCCATCATCTTTTAAGCAGCAACCCCTCTGTTTAGGTTTACAGTCACTGCTTGACTAAAGTATCATATATTTATTTCCTCTTCAGAGAGATATATCCAGGACTGAGTGGATGACAAAGACACCATCTTTCTTCATATTTGTACCAGTGGTTGGTTACTTATTCTCACAGTTAAATAATAAAATTGCATTCAGTTTCTTATTTGATTTTTTCCTGGCTTGGAGCTTCTTGTCTTTGTTCTTGAAAATAAGCCCATTTTTTTAGTTGCTTAATGGTAACTTTCACAGTCTGACTAAGAGGCAGTGATTCCTTCAGTCAGGTTTTGGCCACATGCTCATCTTCTCACTTCAGCATAGCACAGTCATTTCTTTTCCTCTGATCCACCTCATGTTTCCTTCACACAGCTTGTGCTCACAGTCCTGATGAATTCTGTGTCTGAAACCATGTCAGATGCTTTTAAAGGCTATGAGGGATTCCAAAGTGAGCTGTGTGGTGGCCAGCGCTGTATCTGAACATATTGGTCTTGACTCAAAGTGCTTGCTACAGGTTTGGGCTCACAGTCAAAAAACAGCTGAGGTGCCAAACAGAACAGCTCCCAGTCCAGAGTCCCAGATGGGGCTCAGGATGTACAGAATTGTGATGTCAGATTGCTTTAGCTGACCACAGTGCGCCACTCTTCTCAGAAATGACACGGTCCTATTTCTATCAGTGGAGATATTACTGTGTCCAGTGAGTAGGTGCACTTCATATAGGTGACCCAGAATTGTGCTCCTGGAAAGCACTTTTCAGGTTACCTGAGAAGTTACCTCAGATGCTGGTGATTTTATGCATGGGAGAATTAGAACATGAGAGATCATGCCCTGTATAGGCATTACGCTGATTGAAATAGAACAAGGAAAAAGGTTGACAAAGACACAAAATATTGGCACAATAATTGTTCATCATTTTAAAATTATGAAGCCTCCAAATAACTAGGTTCAAGTCTGAGGGAGTAAAAGGAGAATAACAACTGGAAGACTCCTGTCTGTGAAGAGCCATGATCTTCTTTGTCCCTGGAGACAGATGTTAAGGAGATTGCTGCAGCCACTTGAGCCTCTCTGTGCTGTATATAGTTACAAACATATATGATTATTTTCCCTTTTTCTACATAGACTGTCCAAGTGCAGTTTTGTGTAACGCAGGGAGCCAGGGATCTAGCTAAGCATGTGCAACCATTTGCACTTACGCTAAAATCCTAATCCCCTCAGCCTGGCATATATGAACTTAAATGACAAAAAAAAATTAGCCTTCAGCTCAACTGCTCCAAATCACAATTTATTTGGCCTTATCAAGAAACATGCTGAGGATCACCTGGAAAGAATAATAATTACCTCACTGTGAGCAGTGCTCTCAGAGCTCTCTGCCATGTGCTTATTTTGTCTTATTCAGTATGTATCATTTTGATCTAAAATAATTTCTAAAAATACAGTCATCGCCTTTGGCTTTCATTCTCCTTAAACTATCACATAATGCTGCACATGGACTGTTTTCTTTCATTATCCCAGGCCATCCTGAGTTAGACAGCATGCATTAACACTGCACCTCCTATAGCATAACACATCTAAGCCATAGACTAGGACGTAGGACCCAGTGTTCGAGCAAGAGAGCCACATTTGCATTTGTATGCTTGGTCACAGTGATGCTGGGGGACAGGATAAGCAGAAGCTGTCACTTCACTCAATCTCTCTAAATAAATGAAGGGAAAAAAGACTTGATAAATGCATGATAATCAACACAACGGTACAGTGAAAGAATTATGGCAGGGAGGGTAAAGAGGAAACAGACATGTCTATTTGTAAAATGCCATCCTAACAAGGAGAGAGCAAGAGTTATAAGATCACTCACCTAAATACCTCCCAGGATGTCTTCTCTGATTAAGGATTTGTGAGAGTTATTGAGTTTTGAATTAGATGCACTTTAATAAAACAGTAGAATGTTCTTATCTGATTGCACCTGTATTGATTGTGTTAAAGAGGTCTATCCTCGGATCAAGGTCAATGATTTTACATAAACTGACTAGCTAGATGGAATCGCTACTGGTATTTAGGACTCCCATAGTCTGTCCACCCTTTCAGTGTATGATACTTAACTGTGAAACAGAGAGACAAGAACTCAATGTTCATTCCACATTCTCTCTGTCTTCTAGCACTACAGTTCTTACTCAAGTTGAGGTGTAAAATTAATTTGGAAAAGACCACTCATGCTAGCAAACTCCAGCAACTCTCTTACCAGCTAGAAAAGGAAATTTTGCATTACATATATTTAAACAGCAATGTGTCACAGATTTAAAGGAAACGCTGACCATTTTGAAATGCTGTACTTTGTGCAAACATCCTTCCTTACATGGATACAATGGGACATGAATCTGATTTATTGTTCCATTGGCTTTAGCAGAGCTGATCCATCTTTCTACTGTGGTCTTATAATTTGAATGTTTTCTGAGTAAGATACTCACAGTTCTACTCAGTAACTATACATGTGTGTATACAGTTCTGCTCAGTAACTATACATGTGTGTGTATATATACACACACATTTATAGTAATGTACATATAAGCACATATAAAACTTAACATTGCACATACCTCCATACCCACTTACCCACTTCTAGTCTGTGAGCTTGGCCTGCCAGCCAAACCCCAGCTTTATTTAGGAGTAGGTAACAAGCCCGACAGAGCTTCACTAGACCTGAGAGCTGCCACAGTGAGTGAATGTCCTAGCAGGTTGCCGAGGCTAGCAGCAGTCCATGAGTGTGTAGATGTACCTTATGGGAAGACCTCAGTTCCACCATCAGGCATGAGATCAGATCAACTTCAGAGCTGGCAGGCAAACCTCCTCCTAACCACCCTTACTTGCTCATGGCCCCACAGAGGATGAAGCAGAGGAAGAGGGCTGTTCAACAGGTTGCTTACTGCTTATGGAGACACACACAGCAAAGCTGAGCTGATAACAAAGCTAAGGTAGCAGCCTTTTGCATGGTCACAGTGAGCCAGCACTGTAGCCAAGAAGGGAAGGAGGCAGCTCTAAGGTGCCCCTTCAAATCTCAGTCACACTTGGCTTCCATGTTTTGCAGGTAACTGATGGCTTCTTGCCAATAAGGAGGTGGGAAGTTGTCCAGGTAAACCTGTACCTCCTCAAACGCTGCAGGAGTGTTCTTCATGGCAAGTGATGGAAACATTGCCAGCAAGTGGAGAAAGCTCCCATTGCATTTATAGGCTGGGAAAAAGGTTTGGCTAGGATCCACAGGCTGGTTGCTATTGGAGAAGCTGCTGACAGGCTGAGGAAGAGAGTCTGAAGGGTACAGCTGC
Organism: Zapornia atra; assembly: GCA_013400835.1. Classification (NCBI taxonomy): domain Eukaryota; kingdom Metazoa; phylum Chordata; class Aves; order Gruiformes; family Rallidae; genus Zapornia; species Zapornia atra. The sequence goes on from VZTU01009879.1 coordinate 287,111, forward strand.
AGGGGAAGAGATGGGCTCACTGTTGAGAGGGACAAGGGAGTGCCAAGGGAGGCTCCTGCTGGAGGCCCAGATGGCAAGAGATTTCCTGAGTAATATTTCCAATGTTGTAACTGAAACATGTGAAGGGGAGAGAGAGTGCAGTACCCAAGTTAAAAGCAAGTTTTGGTCATGACAACATGAATCCTGTCAGCAAGGTAAGGAAAACCTGCCTCTGCAACTCCAGACGGAAATGCATCCTCTCCATGCAAAATATGGCTCAATAGCCTGTTAGGTAACTACTAGTCTTTCAGGGCAAACTTCAGCCTTAGCCACAGGCACAGCAGGATTTAGGGGAAACAAAAGTTGGCCAAAGGCATCTGGAGCTTTCTCTGGAAAGTCTCGTACTTCTGCATATCCAAACTTCAGAGACCACCCGGCCAAGATGAAAAGCACCAGAAAGAGGAAAAAAGAATAGCACCCACTAGCTGCCTTCAAACCAAAAAAAAAGTCAGATTTGTTATCTATGGCAAAGGACACCAAGAAGAATCCTGTCTCCTTTTCAGCTGGCACATTTTCACGAAGGGTGGGATTTCATTTGGATGATACATTGGCTCCCATCTGTTTGCCTTATTTTCCGGGTGCTGCTAAGTGCCAGGGAGGAGTGAGTGTGTTCATTTGTGAGTTTTCTACTCCCGATATCCTCCTGTTGGAGTGAGTACAGAAAGGAATTAGGAGATGGTGCTTCTCAGCCAGAAGCAAGTGGTTCGGGCAGAGCTGTGTCCAAACACTAACTGATCACATGAGTTTCTCTGGATTAGTTATTATCACATTTGCCTCAGCAGCTGAATGTTCTCTGTCCGTCAGAAGGTAAAACACACAGTGAATTTTGCTCAAAATTGAAGCAAGGATAAAACATTTATTTCTTATCAGTGACAAGTAGGATCCATTTTCCTTGCAATTCCACTGAGCTACTAAGATAGAAGATACCTAATCCTTTTCTTTCACATGTTAGCTGCTTGTTTCATTTCTCACTAATTAATTTTAATGCAAGAAAGAATCCGTAGGCTTTCAAACGGGCTCAGCTACTTGTTTCCCTGCTGTAGCAGGTACAAGTCCTAATAAGCAAGGAGCTCCTGATGCAATTCCAGGCAGCAACATTGCTCCTTTACTGCTGCTCAGCAAGGATTTTGATTTTCTCTCATTTGGCAGGAATGAGCAGTGGTCTCCTTCCAACAGACGAGGTAGTGTACTTAGAAAACTCTATGTTCCTGGGCTTGGAGGGCGGAAAGCTGAAATGAGAAAGTAAGGCAGTGGTTTCGCAGCAACGTAACCCACCAGATCAATTCACTAAATGAAACATAGTAAGTACGTTGCTTCAAAGAGATTTGTACCCTGGCAACCGCAGGTTTTTCAGGCTTGAGGGATGGTGTTTGCCTTTCCTCCTAGCCTCATTTTCACTTCTAGGAGCTGCAGGAATGAGGTACAAAAGCTAAAGGCTGACTGACTTCTCATTGTCTGAGACAAAGACCCTGCACTTGTGGGAGTCCACAAAGATTCTGAGAACTTGGCCATGCTGGCTTTAAATAAGGAGGCATGGGTGTTGCTAGCAGAGACCTCACAGGCAGTCAGGGAACGTTCCATCAAGAGGCCAGTGGTAAACTCCTGGGCTACTGGCGTGTGCTGTCCTGCTACAAGAGGTGCGCTGCTGCTGGTACCCACATTGGAGGATTTTAATCTAGCCCACTTTGACCCATAGAAGCTGCCTTCGTTTTCAGAGCAGATAAACCCTGTAGTGCCTTCAAGGAAAGTCAGAGCAACAGCCCAAGTATGTCAGTCTAGAGACAGCGATGCTGAAGAACAGGAGTGTAGTCTTTGATTCAGCTTCTGCAATGACGGAAGATCTTCAGTGCCAGCAGAAAATATATTTGTCCTTGCTCCCTGCACTACTTGGACAATGGGGTATTAAGGAAATTACTCTAAATCTGCTAATCCCAGGGCTCAGGTGGAGTTTGCCTGGCCAGATACAAATCAGGGGGTGGGAATGGGGGGTATCAGGCACAATTTTGTTTTGGAATTGGCAGAATTTTGAACTCAGCCTGGGTATCCTCCATGGTTTCCCTTCAGTACTTTCTCACTAGTTTAACCCAAGCAATGGAACGTACTTATTTAAGCAACAGCAAGTACTTATTTTTCGCAGCCTTCCAGGCACAGATCTGCACACTGGTGCTGTGGGTCGCCAAGGGCACCTCAGAGGAGGACAGAGAAGACAGGATGAATAAATGACAACTTTTTAGAGCTCACGGTGACACACTTTCAATCTTTCCAAACAGTCTGCATTACATATTTGTGTCTGTCTTCACAAGCAGCAGAGCTGGAGACATGCCTTTTTTCCCTTTTTAAATGAAAGGGAAGACAGAGTTATCCCTCAGGATGTCTGTCTGCAATCAATAGAGATACAGCAGTAGGCACTGTGGTTGCAATAAGCCAGAACTAGAAATAACAAGCCAACTGAAATCAAGTATCTGACAAGTTCCCGTCTTCTCCGAAACTAGGAATGCAAATGTCTCCAATTTCTATAAGCACGTATTGGGAGCAATCACCATATGGGGGGGAAAAAAAAGGAAAAAGAAAAAATTCTGAAGCCAGGCAAAGAAAGTTCAACGTATGTGCAGAAAAGGAAATATGTCTCAGATCTCTCCTTGAAAAGCTTTCAGGTGTGAAAACATACAGCATGCTTTCACATCCAAAGCACTAAGTCCCCATTCCAAAAATCAGCATCATCCCTGATGCACTCTCAGCAGCCCAGCTGAAGGGGCAAATGAACACGGAGGCCAAGGAGACACGCTGCTGCCCACCCAAACAGTGTCTCAGCTCGGCTCCGGCACTGCCACCCATGCTGCGCCTGCCGTCTGCATCCGCCAAGCACTTATCTCCAGGCAGCTGTTAAATAGGCTGGCACCTTTTGTCGACAGCAACTTCAATATGAAAAAATCAAAACACACTCAAAAAGAAAAATAGAGGAAACTGGAAAGCACATTAAACTCCAACTGGAACAACAAAACATAAACCCAGGGCGGGGGAGGAAGAAATAGAAGATGAGGAAATTTATAGCAGCTGTTGCCGGAGCTGCTCACTGCAAACAGCGAATGCTTCCAGGGCCACCCGCTCTACCTTGTGAGACGTCTGCCTCTGTTGCAGCAGGCTCACTCAGGCTCAGCTAGTGCACCCAGACACCTTGCTCAGGCTTAAAAATAAGCATTATGCACAGAGGTGCATTGCAAGTTCAAACTTTCCCTCTCCTGCTTTAGAAGCCTGCGCATTCTTCCAAACAAAAGGAAACAGGCAGAACTGGAGTCATCAAAGGCACATAAGGCTGATGAAACCTCTGGACCCAGGTCTCTGGGTAGAATGTGACCCAGTCTACCAGCTGTCCTACATCTCCACAACCCTTGGACATAACTTCATGCAACAAGCCACATCTCCATCCCTCCCACGTCATTCCTGGGTGAATTACGAGAGAGGAGGAAGAGGAGTACTTCCAAAGGTTGACTTAAGTCTGGCAAGGATAATCTATCCAGGGCTTTCTATAGTTACAAGGGATAGACAGGCGTCATCTAAAGTGGGACTTGGAACAGGAGCCCAGCTTGGCTGATTTAAAGCACTGCTCTGTGATTCAAGCCTGCTTCATCTTTTTCCCATGTGGTCTAAGGAGGGGGGGAAATGCAATGAGACCCCAGCCAAGACGGAAAGCTACAGAGCCATCAGCACTGGGAGCCTTCAGCTGCTCCTGGAGCTTTTTATGAAGTTATGACTGGGTTGTCAATTTGTGCTGGTGGGCCACTTCCTCCAGCCTCCTGCATGGTTTTCGTCTGAGCATCTGTCTTTCTCAACTTCTCTTTCTCACCTCACTTTCCCTCTTTTTCCATTTCAGCTTTGCTTCTCCTCAGGAAACATGCCACATTCAGCCTCCCCAAGCCTCAGCACCAGAACACCGACTGCTGTGACCCCACTGTTGTCTCCCACTGTGCACTTCTTGTCTGCCTTCTACCGTGTGTGGCCACTCCAGTTATGCGGCATGAGCTCCGGTGCAGACAGCCAGCAGGGCCTATCTTCTGGCTTAGCTGTGCAGCACTCGGGATGGTGGAGCTTTTTCTTGGCAGCTTGAAAGGCACAACTATAGCAGATGGGATCCCCAGAGAGTAGAACATACAGAAAACTATGCAATCATCCACTTGAAAATATGATTGTTCCAAGCATTAGTCTTAAGAAGAAGCCTGGGGAGTCCAGGGGAGGAAGCATGAGCATGGAACTGAACACCTTTTCAACTCTACTTTGTCTGTGTTCACTTCATGAAGGTGTGTCGTTCGTCTCCACACACACGAGCACACACACTGTTTTTTTTTTTTCCATGGGACTCAGATAAACACCAGGCAATGTCGCTTTATGTCAGCAAGAGTGAGTAAGAGCGATAACAAAGGCGACAGGATAAGGAAGCCCACATCAATAAGATGAAAGCAGCATTTTTCTACTTTCTGAAGCTCTCTCGCTTTAAATGCCTTGCTTTCATTTTTCATGTGTGTTAATAATTACAAGCCCAGAAACTCAAGCATTATACATCCAGTCCTTGTGCCAAGCTAGCTCCTTAAGGGTGCGTCATTTAAAAAGCCACTGAAGTTACGGCATCGATACAGATAGGGATGCAATATGAGCTCCTCTGCATTTGTGGGATCAGGCAAGATTGACGTAAACATCCCGATAATAACAAAACTGCACTGCATTACGGTCTATATACTGCTTTCAAGATATTAGTTTGAAGGCTATATTTAAAGCAGTATAAAAACTGCATGTAGGCAAATCCTTGGGAATATGTTTTTACTCTTCAAACAATAGTAATCAAAGGAACAATGCTGACCCCACTGCAGTCAGTGGGAGTTCTACTGCACATTGTTTTCAGAAGTTCTTTCAGCTCCTGAAGAAATTTCTGTTAAGTCAACAGGCTCTCATGGTGCAAACAGCTTTTCAAGGTTAAAAAAAAAAGGGGGAGTGAAAAAAAAAGAAATAACACCAACTGATCAAAGGCAAATCTATGACTGCATCGCCTACATACACATTAACACCTCATTAACACTACTTGTACCTACAGAAAAAATCAAGCTTGGGAACAGCTCTGGCACAAAGTAAACAAGTCTTAGGTAGAAATCATTGAATCTCAGAGGGTTTGTTTTGGAGGGAACCTTAAAGCCCATCTATTTCCAACCCCCTACCATGGGCAGGGACACCCTCTATTACACCAAGTTGTCCAAAGCCCATCCAACCTGGCCTTGAACACTGCCAGGGAGGGAGCATCCACAGCTTCTCTGGACAGCCCGTGCCAGTGTCTCACCACCCTCACAGAGAGGAATTTCTTCCTTATATCTAATCTAAATCTGCCCTCCTTCAGCTTAAAGCCATTACTCCCTGTCCTATTGTTCCACACCTTTGTAAGCAGTCCCTTTCCAGCTTTCCTGTAGGCCACTTCAGATACTGGAAGGCTGCAATAAGGTCTCCCCAGCGCCGCCTCTCCTCCAGGCTGAACAACCCCAACTCTCTCAGCCTGTCTTCATAGGAGATGAGCTCCAGCCCTTTGATCATCCCTGTGGCCCTCCTCTTGGCTCACTCTAACAGCTCCAACAGCTTCTTGTACTGAGGACCACAGAGCTGGATGCAGTCCTCCAGGTAGGGTCTCAGGAGAGCTGAGTGGAAGGGCAGAATCAACTCCCTCAACCTGCTGGTGATACTTTTTATGAAGCCCAGGACATGGTTGGTTTTCTGGGCTGCAAGCATAATTTGCCAGCCCATGTTGAGTTTTACATCAAGGAACACTCCCAAGTCCCGTTCTCCTCAGGGCTACTCTCAATCCAGTGTCTGTCCAGGCTGTATTTTTTCTTCCTGGTTCTTTTTTCTTCTGATAGTACCAGAAGTATGCTTAAAATATCAGAATGATCTCTGCGGGGGAAAATATCAAAAGAATAATATAACTTTGCAAATGTTTTGTAGTCTTGAAGGTGAAACAGCATTGGAAATTGGTTACACCTTGAAATTCTCCATTGATAATTTCCAGTTCACCTGGCATTTCAATCTTCACAACACAGTGCCTCATCTCTGCCAAAAAACGGAGTTCCTGCTTCCTCCTTCCACCTCCACCCACTCCCAGCCAAAGTCCCTAGACACTTTCCTTGCCATGCCTCCATCCAGCCCAGACATCTTTGCAAACTTCTTTAAAACACTAAGCTGGCAAAAACCAGCACATTAAAAACACATGGACCAAGATCAAGATGTTTTGCTGCCTCAGTGGCCTGGGGATCCACAACCTGGGCAAGGCACAGCTAGCAAGCTCTTAGATTGTACCTCACCTGCTGCTCCCAAACCTCCTCCACTGACCAGTGCAATCAGGGCAAGGGTGTGCTTGCATATATGTGCACACGTTGCGGGCGAGAGAGTCTTTCATTTGGGTAACTCCCTTTCTTCACATTTTATTTCACCAGGACCTAAGACTGGCATGGGATCTGCTGTGGCTGTGCAGAATCTGGGGTTTTACTAGGACACCCTCTACCTGATCACTAGCAGGCAGAAAGGGCCCCTGTTGAATCTGCACCCATTTCACTTCTCTAAACCAAATTTTGTTAAACCGGATCAGAGGTTCTTATACTGATTTAGCTAAAATCAATTCCTAATTGATTAAAGCTAACTTGAAATAAAATTGCCTAGGCTATAATAAAGGTTGTCCGCAGCAATTTAACTGACTGGATTTAAAATAACCCATCAATTAAGCAGCTACAACTGTGATTTTCATGACTGGGTTTGATTCCTCCTCTGTGCTCAGGAAGCATGGGGTGTGATGAAGACCTAATCCTAGTTAGTGCAGCAGAATGCTTCTGCGAGAAGACAGGACGCAATCCCAAGAGAAGCTCATCATTCAAGGTCCCAGGCTGCAGACCTGGGTTCTTCTCTCAGCATTCCAGTTAGTCTCTTGCATTGTCTTAGGCACAATATCCTCCCTCCGTGCAGGTCATGAAGAGAGAAGGCAAATTTCCACGGGCAGGAGCTGTACCTGACATTTGTGGAGGGATGCAGTCTTGTCCGGGTCTTTAGAGTGCTGAAATTAATCAAATATCTAAACAATAACCAAACATCTAAGCATTAACCACATAACCAAACAGTGAACACCATGCTGTGCACTTTCTCAACAGCACAGTCAATTTTTTAAAAACTCATCTGTGTCCATGGGTGAGAGAAAATTAAGCTGAAGGTTGCTTTTCTTCTCATGTCCTGCTCTAAAGTCACATACAAATGGGAAAAGAAATCCCCCAAAACCCCCTACAGTCATAAACCTGCTGATGAAAGTCAGCTCCTGTGATCTGGGGTGTTAACTGTACGTTTGGGTACTCTCACAGGAAGCGATGGCAGTACAGCTGAAGTTTAGCACCAGCTTATAGATGTGGGTTTGGGGAGACATATAACACTTGGATGCTTTCCCTGGTTTTCCTGCGGCAGCTGGAGCCCCCCTTGCCAAACTTGAAACCACACCAGGTTCAGAGCACTCCCAGTTTTTAGGAGACCACTCTAATAAGCTCCTTAGTTATTTAAAACCTTGGTAAATAGGTGTTCAAAGCACTGAGCACCGAACATCTTCCCTCTGCAAGAGCAGCACTTCCTGCCTGTCAGCCAGGTCAGTGTTGGGGGTGAGGGTGGCTTAACATCTTCAGGGAGATGCATCCATACAGACTAGTAGAAGTTAAACAAATCATCTCCTTCATCCACATCTCCTCTGTGCTGTGTATCTTTTCCCTGCCAGCCCACAGGGAACTGAAAAATACCCAAACTCCTTAATTTCTTATTCAGAACAGACGTGAGCCAAAGCTGGAACTGGTTATGCAAACGATCCTGAATGCTAGATTTGCTGGTAAAATGGGATTCAAATCCAGGCTGCCCTGCCTTTGTTTCTGCAAAATCAAAAATCAGACAGTGTTTTTTTTCCAAAACAACTGAAATGTTTCTATGTCTACTTCATTTCCACATTTTGATTTCCTGCTTTGCTATCCATCCCACACAACACCCTTTCCCTCCTCCTGCCAATCACTGCTTCACATTTCCAACATTTAGATTATTTACTTTACATTCACCGACACAAAAGAAGGTCCTCCTTTTTATTATGGTTCTTCTCAAATCAAAATCTTATGCTGACATCAGTACAGAACAATGATAAGGAACTAATGAACATTCAAAAATACCCTACTTACATAGAAGCAATTTAAACATGTCTAAAATCTAGCTTGTGGGCAATGAGAGTTATTTTACAAAAACCCACAATTGATTCCTTTGATTTATTTGCTTTCCCATCAGTAACTTCTTTAGCTACTCAAGAAATTATCTTAAAATATTTTTAATTTGACTTCTTTTTTAGGAAATGCAGTCAACACTGATGGGATCCTGGTAGAAGATTAATAAGTAATTATGTATTTCCAACTACAGCCCTGAAGTGATACTTAGATTTGTGTGGGTATGTATCAATATACATGTGTTGTGTCCATGTGTGCACACACGCATGTGCATGTGCACATACATTCTTTTCACACTGAATTATCTATCTATCTATCTATCTATCTATCTATCCATCCATCCATCTACCTACATACCTATCTGATGTTATCTGAAATATAGATCTGAAAAATCTATTCTGATATTTCTATATTAGAAATACATTTAAGTTGTACAATTCAGTCTAGATCCAAGCTTCAGAGGTGTTTGGAACTAAGCCTGATTTTTCAATATGTAAAATCTTGAGTCCTATTCAAAATTTTAAAATCCATTTAAAGCTCAAACATTTCTCACCTTTCCAGAGTGGCAACAGCATTTGAGCTTTGCAGATGAGACAAGGTCACATGAAAAACACAGGAACATTATGTGACTACTCAGATAGTGTAGCAAGATGGCATTCAAATAAGAAACTAGGACTTCTGCTAGTGTAAATCAGCATATTCCCACTGAGATTCCTGCCATATGGAAACCAATATACCATGCAAAGGAACACAACAATTTCAAAATCACATTTTTTATCCTTTGTTATGAAAGGGAACAATACTAAGTCAATAAAGAAAGATTACAATTCTTTTGATCCAATTTCTTTAAGCATTTGACAGGAATTTCAGTTCTTCCTCTGTGGAAGTAATGAGCCTCACCTGTGTAGGTTGTTCACACAGTAACAAAAGACTGTGTAACATGGATGGGCATAAATTATCAGAAATACTGGTGAAAAAGTCAGAATTGGGTGAAGGAAGCTTAGAAACAAGGGCTATATTAGAGACACCTTTTATTTCAAAATTGACCACACTTCTTATCAGCCTTAATATAGATTTCTCCTGGTTGCAGTTCTGACACTTTAACACAATAAATTATTACACTAAGGTGCTAAAACACAGTTGCATTAAATGGCCTGTTGAAGGCAATTAAATCTTTGTGAAGGCATGCAGAACAGGATTTCAGTGAAAATTATTTAAACACAAGCCTAATAAATAACTGTAATCAACCCAAAATTTGAAGCTTGAATGTGTGGCAACAGGCAGCACATGCGTCCGAACCTCTGAAGGGGGCACGATGGCTTGTGTTTCGGAGAAACAGTGTGGCTGCCGTCACCACTAGCAATACTCTCTGTGTACCTGGCTTTGGGAGACACACCCCACAGACCTTTCTTGGGTGGACTGTCTGGTGCTGAGGGTCACTGCGTCCTGGTGCTCCCTGGACACAGGGTCACCACGGAGGGATGCACCAAACCCCCTGGCTGTGGCACTTCCCCCTGGTAGGGGGGAAGCAATGAATAAATGGCACAGTGGCCCTGCTCTCACCCACGCCACCCTAGCTTTAATCAGCATAAACCCAAAGCCCAAATTTTGAGCATGTGAAGGAGTTAGCCATAAATATATGCCCCTTGCCTGCCAATGATAAGCTACCAGCACTGAAGAAAGGACACTTGTGCAGCCACAGTTAGGCATTTATCGCAGAGACTTTGCTTCATTTAAGGATGGTGCTTGGTGCAAATAAAAATCATGGTGACAGTGAGAGACACTGGAGAGAACTGGAGCAGAAGCCGATGTGGGGTTGTGTGAAAAAAGCCAAGAGTCCCATCAAGAATCAGCGTGTGAGCTGTAAAAACGGGTGCTGTCCTTTACATACAACCCAGAGCCTCAGTCACAGAGCAAAACCTCCTCTCCCGTTCCTCTGGCTGCCTATCACGGGCCTTTAGGATCCCAGATCCACCAGGCTGGATGTGAGGGGTCCCAGCAGCGAGTCCTGGAGCTGGTGGCCTTGGAGGCTGTGAGGGGTCTGTGATGTGGCCAACCAACTCTACCCAAGGTCTGGGAAGTCCTGAGCATCAAGAAGGCTGAATAGTTCCTCACACCTCCTCACTTAGGGGCAAGAGTAGCCACAATGCCTGTGTTCAATTCTACGGCACTTGCTGTGATGGCCACCCCTCTGCCTCTATCAGGTTGATTTGCAGGTTACCACAAGGCACTTCAATAATAAATACATAAATAAACTGGCATGAATAACACTCCTGGGAAATCAGCAATGAATTGCCATGTGTATTTCTTACCCAAGGCGGGCGAGGGGCCAGGGATGAGAAAGGGAAGATGAATAACTGGGAGAGTATTGCATTCCAAACCTTCCCTGGTCATGGAGTATTGAATAAGAGAATAAGAACTGCTGAACTGTGGGCTATTTGGAGACAAATTTGTCAGTCAGTGCACAACTTCCCTGAAGTCTGGGCTTTATATTTGGTTAATGCTATTAGAGCTGGGAAAGACTATTAGGAAACTGAGAGATGAAAATGATATCTGAAATTAGTATTGCTGACTGTTTTTCCTTCCTCTAGGTTATTTCTACAAATCAGATGTTGTGAATTCTTATCTTGTTCCCAAATCAAATAACTGCAGCGAGCCGCAGAGAAAGGGTTTGAAAGAGGAATCTCCAGTGGTCTGTGCCTCAGAGCTGTGGTTTATTCTCTCTTTCCTCAACTTTGAGGCAGCTTCATTAACTTGGACTTAGATTCCAGCCTCAACTCCTGTTGCAGAGCGAAAAAAAAGGGATGAAAGAAAACCTCAACATGATCCAGCCAGACCTTGAAAAGTTAGATCCACAGAAGAAAAGAAGAATACAATCGGAACTTGCAAAGCCTTTTTTTTTTTTTATTGGCCTTGTAATTTCCTCACTAAACATGCTTTTAGCAGCTTACCCTGCTCAGAATCTTAATTATCTAGTAGCCCCTCATAATGGCCCCATTCATGGCTTTGCAGAGCAAAAGCACTGTGATATCACAAACACAGGAACTCAGAAGATACAGCATGTTCCCGAGGAAGGGCTGCACACCCACAGATAGTTGGCAGAGGGAATTTGCTACTTAGAGAACATAATATAATACAAATATAATACAATCTTTCTTTCTTTCTTCCTTTCTTTCTTTCTTTCCTCCTTTCCTTCTTTCCTTCTTTTCTTCTTTCCTTCTTTCTTTTTCTTTCTTTTTTCCTGAAGAAAGGAAGAGGAGATGCTGTGTCTGAGTTGTGTATAAAGGGGATAAAAAAAAAAAGAAAAAAGCCCCCTGATATACAGTTCTGAATAAAGCAGAATATTATAGACTCTCCATCTCTCTCCTCCACCATTTCCGACTGTTCATTGACTACCATAAATTAATATGATGTGATATATTGTATGGGCTGGAGACATTTTATGAGCTTTTGAAATCTTCTCCAACAGGAAATGTGAGGCATTGCTTACTCTTCAGGCTTTTTTTTTGTTTTGTTTGTTTGGAAATCAACCACAGGCTAAAAGTATTTAATCTGAATCAAAATAAAGAATAATGAGTTGGTCAGCATCCTTGAGAACTGGACATTTTTAGTGATTTGAGTACAGACTTCGACAGACCTTTCCTATGAAAAAAGAAAGAAAGAAAGGAAATACTATTGTACCAGGAGGAATATAATTACAAAGTTTTCAAAACTACCAAGAGTTTGTTACTGCTGAAGGCCCTGCTGATTTATACTCTCCATGTACTTTTGCAATCGGTTTTGCTTCTAAAATTCACAATCTGGCTTAGTCCAAAAAAAAAAAAAAAA
>VZTU01009879.1:299258-333731 GCA_013400835.1 Zapornia atra
AAAAAAAGAACACTCCCTAGTTTTTCTGAACAGAAACTGTATTGTATGCAACATACAGCCCCAATTATATACCATCACATATATCATATGTATCAAATAAAAATCTTGCCAAAAAAGCTGTAACTACTGCAATAAGCAGTAAAATAATTTAACCAAAGAAACAGTGCTCAGAGAAAATTTCAACTCTGTATGTCCATACTTGTCTTTGGATGGTAGTTTAATTAATATATTTGATACTCCAATAGAAATGGTCCCATTTACTTCAAGATCTGCTGTCCCAGGCCTGCTCATTAAATATTGATCAAGGTCCTCAGAATAACTCTGTGAAGAAATAACTTTACTTCAGTAAACATGCTCCCTCCAGAACTGGTGGGAAGCCAAACACCACGATCCATATTCCTAGCTGCAATGGCAAAATAAAAGTGACCTCAGAAGAACTGTAGTAATTACAGAAAAAAGGGTAAAAAACCTGTTTACCTAGGACCCTCATGAGATTAAGGCAAAGTTTACTTTTGGCCCACCTCCACCCAGCCTAAAAGTTGGAGTTTTTAAATAATAAATCCCTTGTATCTAGTATCTGTGGATGTGATCCAGGTCTATTTAAATATGAGCAATATCCAGGTTTAAAAAAACCAAACCAAAACAAAAAAACCCTGAAAAAACAGAGAAACAAACAAAACCAACCACAAAACCCATCAACAAGCATTGTACTGGATACAGAGGCATTTGGACCTGGAGGGATTAGGATTTATAGATAATATTTCCTTGTAGACTTGTATGAATCCAGTCTTCAAGCAGTAAACCAAGGATAAAAACCTTACCAATAGTTTTTGGGGACCGGATTCCTTCATGGAGTCCTGTTTTCAACCACCAAAGAGGCCACTTCAGAGAGGACCACAAGCTAGAAACACCCCACAGGTATCCAGCAGTCTGTGCACTTAGGAATCACTTCCAGGATGGATGTGCTCCAGGAACCTTATTGCTTGAGTATGTACCTACCCACCGCCACGTTGGCACCTTGTAAGAAAGATAAAGGAACATAAGATAAAGAAAGAGCTGCTGTCTCTCCTTTGAAAACTGTCTCCTCCAGAAGAGGGGGAAGAGAGGAGCATGTGCATGCTGGCCTACCCAGTTGCACCTGCCCCAGACTGATACAGCAGCATCAGTCTCCACACTTCATGAATAATAAATGCCTACATATAAAGGAAGGGATCACTAGAGAGGATAGATTGAAGGAAAGCATGAGTTAAACAGCGAGAAATGCATCTGATACCTGCATTTACCAACCGAAGCCCAGAGTTTTGCATCGCTAGGCAGAACGAACAAATTGACCTCTTCACAGAAGTGGTGTGCTGAAGATGTTTAATGAATTGCTTCAGAAGCAGAATCAGTTCTGAACTGAACACAGGTATCTTGGGGAGGGAAAAGACACATAAAAGCATCGTGCAAACTGCTGACAGCACTAGCTATGCGAGAGACAATCAAGGTACTTAACGTTTTAAAACACATGCCCTGCATAATAACCAATGCTGCAGAAGCCTCAGTCCCTCTTCCAAGCGCTGAATGAAGAGGAGCACCGTTGTACTAGGATCGTAATAGATATCCTTTAAGCCTCTTGCATAAATGCATGTGTTCTGCGTTAGAGTTAGAGAAATGTTAACTTATATTCTTCATGTGTCCAGGGGCCATTTTCCCTGAAGCTGAGGGGAGAGGGAGAAGGGAGCATCACACTATTGATTTTCTACAAAAACACTTAACCTTTAGTAGCTGCTGTCAGCGTTTCCAGCACTAATGCCAACAGTGAATGAAGTAACTGGAGGAGTGCAAAGAGCCTGCTTCAGATGTAAGACTCTGGAAATCAGAGGTTCCTCTCAGCCCAGGGTTAATTGCTTCAGTGGCAGTACCCAAAAGGGTGTGGATGCAGCAGAGAAAAGCCGGAGGGAGGGAGGGACGGTCTCCACAGGATCACGCAACATGTCCTGCAAAAGTAACAAGAGGCTGCTCTGTAATTCCCAGATCTGAGTCAACTACTAACACTCACCATCTAGAATATACACAGTTTTTCTAATGAATGTTTAGTATACGGTTCTTTTAATGAACATTTCCTTTAATGAGTGCTGTGTGGTATCATGGGAGAAGTGCTCCGGCGGTGGGGGACTGGGGACAGCCACTGCCTGGTTTCCAGGCCCTGCAAAGGATGCTGAAGCAGGGACAGGAGTTTTGCAAGAGGCAGTGGCTGAAAAGACCGGTGATAGCTTGTGTAGCCCTTCGTTTCTGGGTCAGTAGGGTGAGTGTGGAAGCAAGCGAAAATCAGATCCATCTCTCTAGCAGTCACCTGGTGAGGTGAGGAGACTGCTGCAGCCCAACTCCTCCCGAGCAGCTGCTTGGTCTCACTGCAAGCCCAGGCTGGCTGCCTCAGTGATGAAAGCATGGCACCAGACTGCCATGTAGCTTGAACTGCTTCCTGACTCCTGCAAAGCCTGATTTATGTCAGGGAGGTGATGTGTCCTCCTCACAGTAAATTACAATTGTCTTGAACTTTTGACCAATGTACCTACACTCTGCCCATTACTGCATTTCCTCTGAGCACACTTCACACACCCCGCCATTGCGGCTGCTATCTATAAAAGGAAACCAAGTGAGCAGAAGCGCAAAGTACCTCCTTGTCCCATACGTACGCAGACCTGCACATGCACGCTGCACAGCAAAGGCAATGAATGTTCCCTCCTGAAGCAACCGCGGGGCCCTGCCACCATAACTGGCAGATGGGCAAGGGCTGAGACCCTCTGGCAGTTCGTGGGGGGCTGGCACACCATCCTGCCACAGCACTCGCTCCCCTCTTACTTGGTGGCAGGTACCAAGCCTTGGTATAGCAGTGTTACGGAGCCTTGGTGTGCAGAGTTATGAGTGAATTTTCTAAAATGTACTGGTTGCAATTTTTTTGTTGTTATTACCTCCTCCAACACAGTTTGGGCTTGCGATATTAAGACAGCTTGGGTTTACATACAGAGGGAATACAAATAGCTTTCCTGCAAAATAAGTGGTGAAAACACACCATCCGACGGTGCTGCATGGCTTACAGGATTTATGGTCTTCTGTTTGGGATGAACTGTGCAGCTCTCTTGTGGTGTTGCCATTATGAATAATGCGGCCACGCTAAACTCACATTAATAAAACCTGAATGTATCACCGCATTGTTTGGCGCTCTGGATAGGAGGAAACCCATCCATTAGCGAGGCGGGCACTGAAAAGTCTTTGTGACAGGAGCAGCGCAGGGACGGCTTCACAGCAGCTATTCAGAGCCACTTTACAGCTTCCTGAGCACAGCCTGGGCTGGGCTGCATGCCAGCTGTGTGGGGAAGGCTGGCAGGGGAGTCTCTGACCACCGATTTGCAGATCACATGAATCCCCCCAGGGAAAAGGAACAGGTACTGTGTGTCCTCAGCCCATCTTTAACATCAGTTTCAGTCTACCTGTGCCTTTGATGATTCCTTTGACTAAGCGGAACTACTAAGACACCATACAAACTGGATATTCTCCCACTACTTCAGCAGCTACAGATCTACTGGTGGCCACTGGAGTCTGCGTGGACTTCAGAAATGTTCAAACCAAAGCAAAATAGGCAGCCATGCCAAGGAGAGGAACAATGTGGTCTCCCAAGGCAGCATGCTCAGAGGCGTGCTCCCTGCTCTCAGTGAAGGGGTAGAAGCACCACAGGCTTCCCACTGCTACCAGCCCAGTTGCAGGGACAGAGCTGATGACCACAAAAGGCATGACTGCTTAATCGGAGCAGAGGCAAAACCAAAAGCAGTGAGAGCATCTAACAACAAGACCGTCAGCTTCCTAGCCAAAAGCCTCCAGCCTTTCTTGATAATGGCTGGCATATGCTGCTTCCTGCGTGTCCCATGACTAGGCTGGCTGGCCTCCATTTGTCCTGCTTCAAGCCACCTTTGTTTGATGAGTGCTTTAACCCTTGAGAGTTACCTGAGAATGTCCAAAGACAGTGCCTTACATTTCTTCTGTACAAAGCTCCTAACAAATACCTTACTAAGTTGAACTGCCTTCTTTTGAAGAAACCTGTGACTTTGCTTCTGGATTTGCCTTTCCTCCAAGCAGAGGTGTTTATACATGCAAACAAATCCCACAAATTCACCTGACTGCTGTGGTACAAAGAGAACCCCGATGAGAAAGTTTGAACTGAACATCTTTCAGTGGATGACAAATCTTGGACTGCCTGAAGCCTTTGAAAGCCCAAAATGCAATGCAAATTGAAGTTCAAGGAGCCTAGAAAAATATTTTAGCTTTAGGCTTTCAGCCAAGCAAAAAAAGAGTTAAAAATTTTATTTTAAACAGCAATTCAATCATTTGGTTTCCCAGTATTAATGAACGCCTTCTGCATGTTTCCCCAGATAAGGCAGTGATTCACGTAGGAGCCATACCCCAGAAACTCAAAAGGTCAAAAAGATGGCAACAAAGAATTTTGTTAATATTACCTAGAATCCACTCTGTTCCTTTGGCTATTTCAGTATCAGTAAATAACTCTCTATGTTTTCTGACCTAAGCAGTTCCATTTCAGAAGCTTCCCAGCCTGGATGTTTCTAAAATGTTACCAAATGATTAAACACAAATCCTCAAATGAAGAGAGCGGGTTTTATTAAATATCCCAGAGCAGTGCTGTCTGCCCACACTTATGCCCATGTCTGGCTGCTGGCTGATAAACGCTTTGGCTTTAAGATATTACTTATTAGCATGCCTGTATATTTCCACCTCACACAGTCACCCAAGGGTGATTGCTATCTGTTAATTGAATTCCGTGCCAGCAACTGTGTCTTTGTGTGCCTGCCATTATAATTTCGAGGATTGTGACTTCATTTCCTATTTACAAGTTGCAGCGATAAAAAAAGTGTATTAATTTATATACAAATAAACACAACATTTTCATAGGTATATGGCAGGTGGTCGGTGGAAATCACGTGTGAAATGCACAGGTGGGCCTGTTCTTTTGCTTTCCTTTCTTTCTGAAAGGCATTCTGTTTCCCACCTGAAGCAGAGCTTGTGTGGGGTGGTGATGGGAGAGTGGCCCAGGGAGAGCAGAATGACAGTGTTTAAAGCAGGGGCAAGCTGAGGCTGGGGAATAGCTTGGGCCGATGCCTTCCAAGCACTGGACTCTGTGTTGCAGGTTTAGAGGATTTGCACATCTACCAGGCTTTATTCAAGCATCTCAGAGCTATTTTGCATCATTGCTGCCCTCAAAATGCTGGCTTATGGAATGTTTCTCCCATTGCTTTAGGTGAGAAAATGTGATGTGTGCATGGTTTGACTCTCCCAAGATCACACTGTGAGACTAAGGTAGGACTAGGAGAAGAAACCATCAGAAGACACAGGATTCCAATGATGTTTGAGTGAAGGCAGGCATGTCTGGCCTCTGGGCCTGCATCTTAGCAGTGAGAGCCTACGTCTCAGCAAGCTTTTGTTGGTCTCCAAAAAGAACCTTAAGCTTTTGAAAAGACGTTAGTCCCTTTGAGTTTGAACAAGTCTGCTAGAGCAAGCAAAGGAAACCTCTGAACCAACAACAACAGTTGGCTGCTATTGTGGAGATAGCTGGTCTATAATCCCTCTCATAAATGCATGCAGATTCACCGCATAATCCCTCTTGGCTTTCTTTCCCCTCAATATATCTGTAAGAAAGTTGTTCAAGAATCTCACTCCTTGGAAGATCAGAAGCTGATTTCTTTATTGAGATCCAGAACAAGTAAGTATTGGGTTGTGGTCACCTCAGCTCAAGCATCTATGGAAAACCAGGGTGATCTCTTCTACCCAGTGAATTAATATTTCACATAAAACAAGCCAAACAAGTCCTTTTTGCGGTGTCCTGTATGGAGGTGGATTTCTTACCACCCAGGTTACGCTTCTGAGCATGCCTGCTGTGAGCACTCCTGTTTCCAAATGTCTCCACAGAGAGCACCCGAGTAATGAATAAGAGCATCCCTAGCTGTTATGTCAAGGCACTAGCCAAATACTATTTATTTAGTAGGAAATGCTATGAAAGCATTGCTTTTAATAGGAATCCAAATATAAATACATTCCTGAAACTTGCCTACACAGGAGTCTCCTTCATCAAGGTTTTGCTTTACCTTTTTCCACAGCCAGAATGTGCTGAGAGACAAGTCAATTAACATAAGCACCTCGGGAACTTATAAAATGTTTTGTGAACCAGAGAGAAAATACTGGGGAACAGATTCATTTTAGTTTCCTGAGAAATCTTCATCCAAACAGTGCTACTGTAGTCCAACCTGTCCCGAGTTTAAGAGCATTTCTCTTTAATCTGGCTTTTATTAAGAGGCAGAGTGCATATTGCTATAAATTAGCTTAAGAAATAATTTTTGCCCATAGACAGTTAGATACTTCATATTCACCACTGATTCAGCTCATGCTAAAAAAGCTGGCTTCAAATATCCCCTTCTTGTGTTACAAATTCTTTATAAATGATTTTATTTTTAAAATTAAATGCAGTAACTGTTTTCAGAGGACAAAGATTTCTGAGGACAAATTGTTTGCAAAGTCATGGAGGGAACTAAGGATGCCATCTATTATTGAGATCACTCAAATTAATCTATAAATTAATTTCGGCTGCTTTTAACTTGGGCAGACTTTATCCCCTTGAACTTTTTTTCTTTCTTTTTTTTCCCCGAGCTTGGGTATCATCCTCACAGCAATTCTAAGCCCTGCTAAAATGAAGTTTCTGGGCTTTTCTTGCTTTCATAAAAATAGGAAAGCACACGTGCTCAAGTGCCATTAAATAATATGTACCCAACCCCCAAACTTATCAATGTCTTCTAATAATCAAATAAGGCAATGTCAGAATTAGCATGGTGGGAACATTTCAAGGTCATTGTGCAGGTGATTTGATTTAACCCTTGAATACTAAATATAAATTATATATGCTCTGAAGCAAAAAAGAAATCAGATCTACAGTCAAACAACTGGCAGTGAGAAATGCCTTCTCCAGATTTAGAATTGCTCACTTTTTTTTTTTCCTGTCAGAAATATCATCACAAAACAAAATGTTCCTACGAAACGTTTCAATCCCGACAAAGCAACATTTCCTGGTGGAAGATATTCTGGTCAAAAAAAAAACCAACAACCCAACCAAAACCCCCTTCAACAAAATGTACTCGGGGCTGAGTCTTTGATTATACAAGAACACAGTGCTCTTTCAGATGTCTCAAATGCAAAATTAGCCCTGCTCGGTGTACAGCCCTGTACTGAGAGGTGAATTAGTGCAGGGCGTTCTCTTGCTGCAAGCTCTCGCTGCTGGGGTGGGAAAATCAGAAACATGCTCACTGAGCCAGGTCAGTTGCTTAGGTGACCAAATCCAGGGAAAAGTTCTCGCCTGGGAAACACTGCAAATTTGGCCTTGGTCTGATCCCAAGGCTTGGCCGCAGCCCCAAGCCTTGGCCTGCGGCACGGCCATGCAGCTGCCGGCAGCTGGGGGATGACCGTGGCGTGGCTGGTAAAGGCTGTGTTATAAGGCACACAGGCATAATTGCAGGTTGAATTAGGATTGCACCTTACCTCTGATGCTCCATAAATTTGAGCTCTTGGTTTTGTGATGCTAATATTTTTTGAATCTGTAATTTTTGTTGTATAATTGTACATAGTACATAATTACTCATAATTCATTACTGCACATGCGAGTCTGCAGACAATGTTTACACATTAAATCTCAGCTCAGTGATTGAATAGAGGGTACAGTAAAAATAAATATCCATGTATTTCGTAAATATTTGCATAATGAGCTATTTAAATGCAAGAGATTCTAACATATATAAACAATTGGAAATACTGTATGTGTGCAAGTTTAAAGTGGATGCAAAAATATACACAACTCCTTGTAAAATCATATGATTTAGGTGTCAAATATAGCATATCTTTTAAGGCTTTATGTATTCCAGTCCTACAAACTGTAAATACACTTTGTATTAAAAACACATTGCTTGGTACAATTAGTCAGTAAACCATGTGACTGAAAGCTTTGGTGACAAAGACAGTGGAATAAATGGACATTAGTGTCTGCCCGGTTACAGTGACATCTCTTCATGGTCTGCAGACTTAAGACATCCAAACCATTACAGAGCTCAGTCAGCGTAGCCAATCCCAGTTCAACAAGTACCAGAGGAAATAATTTTCCCCTTGCTACAGAGCTGCCGTGTAACATGATGTGGAGCTTCTCCTCCTGCAAAACTTTTTCTCAGCTCAATGTTCATCAGTGCAGGTGACAGAAACTGAGAGGCTGCCTCCCTCAAAACGCACCGCTTGCTGCTTCTGGTCTTAGTCCAGTCTGAGACTGCTGGGCCAGTGGATCAGATGACACCTTAAAGAGGCTCCGCAACCCCTGCTGCAGCATAATGTGGTTCAGGGTGGTTTCTGCAAAGGAAATGTAGCCTTGGAGGATGGAAGGAACAAAGACTTTCAAAGTGAAAGCTTTTCTTTGTGTTAATAACCAGCCTGAACTAGCTGTCAAGGAGAGAAACAATGCGCATTGTACTTAGCAGCTAGGCTGCCTACTGACTAATTACTGCCTTTGCAGAAATCAGCTGCTGTGCTTAGGACCAAAGCAGTCAGATCATGTCCACAGTCACACCTCTGAGCTCACAAATGATTAAAGAAAGTGAATAGTGGACTGATGTTGTCATCTCCCTCCGGCTTCATGACTCTAAGGGATGCTGCTGACAAGACACATTCCACCTCCTGGGGAGCATCCCACATCTCCGTGATGGAGGGGATGGTTGGAGGGCCCCCCTGCTTTGGAAGCACACCTGTCCAGCATGACTGAGAGGAGATGGACAAGGGATGTGCTATCTTTGATGGGACTCACTGTCCCAAAATCATCTATGTGCCAGGCCTGTATTGGAGCAGCTGTCAACAGTATTGGAGCTGTGTCTAACCCATGGACACAGCTGCCAGGGGCATCCCAGGCACACCCCCATCCCGAGGTGGCAGCCTGCTGCCTCTGCCATGCTTCAGGGTGCAGAAAGACCACCTATGTCCTAAACAACTTCTATCGTAACATCCCAGACCCCAAGACCTTTGTGCACATGCTGAAGTCCTGGCACCTGAGAAGTTAATAAATGTTTGAGTCACTGGAAAGCTAATTTAAGATAGCCCACAATAACTGGGTGTAGCAAATAATTAGCAGGCTGAAGAAATGGAAGATAATATGAGATGTCTGGGTGTGGGTGTTTATGTGAGGCACACGGAACAGTTTTTGACTCAGAGGCTAGGTTATCTGGGCCAGATTTAAGGAAACTTCAGTATGAATTTTGGGGAGGGAAGAGATTAACGCCGTTCTCTTCTATGGGATATTTAGTTTCAACATTTAACTCAAACATATTTTTATTAGTAATGCTCCCAGTCACCAGACAGCTCTGAATTTTTAAAACCTCCCTTTCAAACTCCTACACTACATTTCAGACATGCTGTGTCCAACTCATGACAAGCCCTGCACCAAAAAAAAAATATTTTCTGCATAGGCATTCCACATGCTCAGAGGGAAAGAAAAAAAAAAAAGGTTTTCCGAAATGCCACACAAGAAAAGCATTTGGGTTGTGGAGGAGAGTCACTCAGTGTGCAAACCACAATCACAGTCATATTTCTTGCACCTTCCAACAATCAACCCACAAAGCTAACACTCCTCAGAAATGCTTTTAAGAGATTTTCTACTCACCTGGAATAAAGATAACATTTACACTGTTGCTCCTTATTGAGCAACTATTCTTAAAACTGAGATGTGTTCTTGAATAACCAGTTTCCGAAGGAAACTTGAGCAGCTAAAAACCATGCCTTCCTCAGACCATGGAAAAAGGCCAGTCAACTAGTATTCCACCCATTTCTCAAAGTCTTATAATATGAAATGCTATTATTTTTTAAACATTTTATTAAAAGAATATTTAATTAATACAGGGTAATTTTGCACAGAAAAGGAATCTCCCTTTTCTTCACTCCAGAAAAAAAGGCTCTGAAATTAAATTAATTCTGGTAGTGGAAAACATCCCCAGATCTCCATCACAGTGTGAGGAGGAAGTACGCTTGACAAAACCTATGCAAAAAAAAATCATCATTCCTTATATCAGACTCTTTTCCAGCATTCTCTCTCGTTGTCCTTACCTGTATATCCAGTATCTGCTGCAGCCCAATAAAGAACAAATAGTTATGGCGGGCTCAGCTTATGTCTAAGCATCTGACTCTGCTACAAGATATGTGTGTCTTGACAAAGGGTGATTGGGGTCCAAGGGATCTCAGACATCTCCTCTCATCCAAGGTCTTTGCCTGTACTCCTCAAGAGCACTGTACATTTACATGAGTTTGCAGCTGTGTAGCTGCACACCTACATTCCAGGTCCATCACAGGGGAGAGCTTACAATTCTGAGCAAAGAAAGTCCCTCTCATCTCACAGCCTTCTTCCAACATACAGACCCCTAGAAATATGGGTGAGGAATTAGGTGCCAGACTGTTACCTACCAGCACGCTCTCCAGGAGCGAAGGGCAGAGGAGGAGGAAAGGGGAGGACTTCAGCACAGGGCCCACGGATGTACAGATGTCATGCATCCACAGATGGCATGTGCATGGGCAAAGATCTCCTGTACATTTGCAAAGGTGCAAGGGCCACACGTCACCCTCCCAGCAGACCATCTGCTTTTATTACTTAAAGGCCTCTTATGCAGGACTATTTCTTCCCAAAACAGGTGCCTCCTGCTCCCACATCTCCCTGCCTGCCACCTCCCATAGCTCATACCCCTTCCGTAAGCCACTGCCATGGGGTCCTTCTCTGTGCTGGGGGGGAGCAGCAGCTCAGAGATGCGCTGTGCCTGTGTCAGAGGTCTCCCATGCAGCTGCATTATTTATATGCCTTGGGGCAGTTGGGCATAAGGACCAAAGTATCATATCATTGTAAACTGTTTTAAGCAGGCATTTGAAAAGCAAGCCACCTACCTTGGCATCCTTTTGCAACTTCACTTGGAGCAGCCTCCATCTCCGCAGGACAGACGCGGCAAAAGGTCCCAAGCAACAGCTCTGTCTTCTGGACGGCTGGTTTAAAGTATATATGTGTCCTCATGTTTTTGAGAGCAAGGATGAGACAAGTGCTCAGGCATCCAGGCTTCTTGTTCAGCAGGTAGGGACAGCCAGCCTGCTCGTGAACACTGTAGAAGGAAAGGTAGTGCCTTTGGGAGGCAAAATGAGCTGGGTCTGCAGTAGCAGCTCCTTATAGTCCAGCAATGGAAGGTCTAATTGAGGCTGTATAATTATCTCCTCACTATCTGAAACAAAATGTGTGCTCCCTCAGTGGGTATCATTGATGAAAAGCCAGTTGGGGAAAAGGTTGAAATACACAGCAGGATCAATTTTATTTGTAATGGTTTTTAACATTTCATCTATACACTTAACGGACTGAAGCAGGTGGAAATAAATATTATGTTAACAACTATGTCATGGAACAAGGGTTTGCTTTTGATTAAAAAAATAAAAGGAAAACAACCATCACCATTTTATGGCTATCATAATTTGTTTCTACATACATTTTTTCAATACTAAGGTGTAGTAAAATATTTAACTAGTAAATAAAAATGCCTATAAACTTCTAAAGAGATCTTCAGAGCACCTGGACAATGACTGAAGAATGTGGTTTTATTCTGTGTTAATTGTCTTGTAACACTTACACGAGTCTATATAAAAAGATAAGTACAAATATATAGTTACATATGGAATTATCTCTTTTTATGTATTGCTTTGCTTCTTGTTTTATTGATATTAACAATATTTGCCCCCACATAAAGTTTATTTTGCTGATATTATTACCACACCATGCAAACTGAAATCACAAACCAAGAGATACAAATCTGGGTTCAGACAGTAGACCTAGGCTCCCCCCACTGCAAAGCAGTTTAGAGTTCATGCTTAAAGAGCCAGAAAGATGAAAGCTCAACTAATGCATCTATTTGTTTTAAAAAGATGGAATATATGCACCAAGCTGGAGGCAAGAAAAGATCATCTTTTATATGATATCATATAATTTGATCGCTTAAATATCAAACATCAATAATGTTACTGCAGTAAATAAATAAATAGAGCAAGATAATGTAAAAGTCTGACAGGTATCATGTCTAGGGGTCTTGGTTTTATTTTGAACCTATAAACCTCGGGTAAGGATCAAGACTTTTCCTCTGAAGTTTTTACCCTGTGGATGTTTATTTTCTCCAATGTAATTTGATGCTGCTGTTGGTTTTGGCATTAATACATTAAAAGTTAAATTTATGTCAGCACCAACAGATCAACTATCAGATGTTGCTATTAACTTTGACATCAAAATCATTAAGAAATTGCCATCATGTAAATTAATTATCAGAATTGTATTGGCATGAATGCATAATGATATTACTCATGCAAATAATTAAAGAAAATGCACAGAGAAAAACACATTAGAATAATGGCACAAAATGTCATTATTCTGGCTTCTTGACAACTAGGTGCTATTAGTTTTCAGCACTGTGAACTTTAAGGTTAACAGAAAGAGACGGGGAAGTCCAGTGCAGGGCTCAAGCTGCCCTTGCTTGTGCCTTCGTTTATTCGGTATACAAGACTGTAGGAGTGCAAACTAACGTTTTCAAAGAAAGTTTTTGCATCACTTTGGGAGACATAAAAAAAACCCAAAAAACCCCAAAAAAAACCCCACACCAAAAACCCACTGAAAGCAGCAGAATAACTTAACAGTGCTATGGTCCAAAAATATATGTCCTTTTGTTGTTGCCAATTCCAGGTCTCAAAGGACCTCGGGCAGGGAAAGGTTGCTGTTGTTAAAATGCTAGGATTTTTCTAAGCACGGAAGAGTAATAATTAACCCAAAAGTATTTAGGTTATCTCCTTCCACCCCCCACCCAAAAGGTAATTATTACTGATCTGTGCTTGGGGAGAGACAGTCGTGATTACGACGCATGTGTGTGTTCTCTTAATTTAATGGGTAATGGTCTGAGTTAGCTTTTTTGTCAACAGCGAAAGACTGTCCACTCTAATAGAATAAACATTACTAACGACTCAGCGGTGCATGCCAGCTTACTCACCAGCTGGACACATTTCTTTTAAATGTCTCTCTCCATTCTCTCCCAAGGCAACAGAAGAAGTCTCAGTTGTGTTTTTGTGCTCCATCCAGGAACGATATTATAGAAATCATGTACAAGGGCGGTCATCTCTGGGCTTCTTGCCTTCCGGCTCCCATCTCTACTAGATTAAGGAAACGCTACCACCATCCCAAAAGAGAAGTTCACATCCTAAAAGCAAAACTCAATGTTTCAAAGAGTTATCGCATGGGGGGAAAGAGCCTTGTTTATCTTCCTATGTAGAAGACCGGTCCCAGTGACACTCAGAAGAAAAGGAGTATTTCCTCCTGGAAGTAACCCAGTGGAGGGCTAGGAAACAGGACATGTATAAGCTGTTCCTGGCCCTATCTTTGTTCTTCTACATAATTTCAGGCACGTCACTTAAATTACCTGCCCTAATTTTTCCCGTTTTTACATAGTTTAAGAAAACCCCAAAAGCCACTCCATGAACTGAAACCAGTCAAGCTACCTAAGCTTTCACCAACGCCCAGGACGTTTCTCAGAAAAACAGTAAGAGCTTCACTTGTGACCTAACGTCCAAATTCTGCAGCTGAACCTGCCAGTGCAGACTCCTGCATGTCTGAGGAGTCACTTCTAAATCTCTGCTTGGACCCTCCTTGTCACTGTGCTCCCTAATCTTGACATAATGAACGTTAACTCAGAAATGGCACAGAACAAGCAGGCAAATCTATGTGCTGCCGGTACCAAAGGTCTGGTGTCTCTCCACATCTCCCAGCAGTTCAGAGCATATTTTCTCTGGCTTGCTTTTGGGGGATGGGGAGAGGTGCAGAGCAAACTACTTTAGGGCAGTCAAGGTCTCTGGGAGCAATTTGGATCATAATTAATATCAAGGCAATGGCAAATGTAATTAAAAAAAAATACTTGAGAGCTGTTTCTGGTTTTCTTTAAACTTTATAAGTTGCCTCGGGCACAGCTAACTTTTCAGGTATGCTTTGACTTTTTATGGTGAAATACAGACTTTCTACTTGAAACAGTTTATTTAATGATGCCCTGAGCCTTTTACTTCTGTTTAACAATCCAGGCTTTGCTTCTAATCCATCAACAGATAGGTCAAACTTGTACCCATAATTTAAAGTTATGTTAATAAGATCTATGACATGTCTTGCAACATTTTATTGATAATATGTAATGTATTATAAGTATCATGAGCTTGCAGAGCTGCTGTCACTCAGGGATTTTGCGTGTAAGGTATTACATCTCAAAAGCATGCTGCTGCAGTGAAAAAAAGGACTTTAAATAAATAGGCTGGCACAATTCTGCCTTCAAAGGGACAGTCTATAAATTCACAAACAAGATTTACTGTGTAATTCAAGCCTGAATCAACACAGGGCTTACACTGTGTAACTGAGAAGGGACACACCATGTGGTAGGGTGTTTATAGCGTGGGCAATATTGTAATGCAGAGGTTGTTTTGCAGGCACATCTTTTCCTTTTCTAATTACACTGATTGCCACCTCCCATTTACAATCACAAGCCCGCACCAAGTTTTAACTGCAATAATTACTACATGATAAATTTATATAAGGAAAATATTGAGTGTCTATTTAACACTTTATAATGTAATTTGGCAGCTGGGGGATAAAAAAAAAGATGAAAGAAATGGCATCATGTGTCTTCCTTAGTTCTCCATTCAACGTGGCAAAGCAGCCTCTGAGCTACGTCTGTGAGACCTCTGAGGTACAGTATCTGCATCTGGATTGGAACGAACATCTGTAAATGTGCTAGCTAACTTCTAGTTTACGGCCGCATTTCTTGCATGAGTTTACCATGTCCTGCAAATGGTATTTTTTTGCTCTCCCACTGTTTGTCAATGGTATAAAACCATATTCCTGGGAAAGGGCAGCCGGTACATTTCTTAGGGAGCAATAAAACTTTGAAGTGATGTCCTTGTGACATCATCTGAAGATGTAATTCACTCAAGGAATTGCTTCTCTCCACCCAAAAATTTAGCAATGCAATCTACTAAGGATCAGCTTGCTTTTTTTTTCCTATTAAAAACAGTTAAAATTGCAAACAACGCAGAATTCCCTTAATCCAGTTCATTCAAGCTTTACAGTGTCAACTGGGAAAATACGTCTCCCTCTGAAGAGTTAATCCACGTCTGCATTACGGCACCAGCATGTGTTGTTGTTATATGATCAGCAGAAGTCCTGGCTCAAGTCACCCGCTCTCAGAGCTGTCCCTGACTTTCAGAGGTCAAGATCATGTTACCTGTCATCTTCTCCTATATGAGCAAAGGAAACGTGTTCTCTCCGACAACTTTCATCTCTGCCTGCAGAGCTGTTGCTTGACAAGTAAGGGTGTATTAAGAATGTGATCTGCTAACCAGAAATGCCACAAAATCCAATGTTACACCCTGAGACTGAATTGGAGTTACAACTCATCAGTCCTGTTTAAAAAAAAAAAAACAGAACAGAATCACGCAGCCTAGTGTTTAGGCAAGTGGAAATAAACCATGCACAACATGTCTGTCCTTCAGAAATATTTTCTGCAGTTTTAGCTATCTTGACTGGAAGATTTCCCACCTGGGTTACTTTGGAGAGCAATACTGCACTCACTTTTCTAAAGAGGCAATGTTATAAATTATCATTTCCTACGAACTGAAAAGGAGGGATTATGGACAAGTGCTTAGAGTGGTGTATTAAGAACTGCAGCTACTCAGCCCCACTGCCTGCTTTGCTCTGTTATCTTAAGTCTTTGGGCAAATAACTTTAACCCCTCCGCCCCTCAGACTACAAACCTATGAAGCAGCCACTCCCACAGGAGTGCTGGGTTTAAATACGTATTTCTAAAGAGCTTTGAGATTCACAGGCACACTTCAGTTTAATGGCAGATGTCTTCTAGCCAGATTCACAGGCTGTGAGATATCCAGGAAAAGAGTAAGTGCTGAAGAGCCAGCAAAACTAGTATCTATAGCCTGGCCATGCCGGGGACTCCTGCAATTACAGTTTGTTCTTTCGATTAACCTCTCCAAATACACAGAAGGTGTCACGCATCCTCACAGCTGTTCCTCTGCTCATCCTCTCCCAAAATGACCGCTGATCTCAGTGAGAGCCTGGCTGTCTCAGGGTGACCCAGACAGGTCCATCGCAAGGGCTGAAGCACTTATGATTTCCCCCCCATCCTCTCTTGCTTGCTGTTCCTTGTGAAACAGGGAGAGAAGCAGCCCATGAGCTCTTCGGAGCAGCTGCTGAGACCTGGAGCTCCTTGGGACTCACTGCAGTTTTTTCTTCTGTCCACAATTACTCTTTCTTCTCAGTTCATATCACACAAGCGCTACCCTATAGTCCATCCAAGCAGCTTTTGAAGAAGTGTACTGAAAGTGAAGAGACTGGCTGTGTTGCAGAGCAGGCAGGACAGAGCCCTCCAGCCCCTCACCTTGTCTCCTCATACCACAGCATGAAAGCAGGTAACAGGCTCACTAAAATCGTGGCTTCATCCACCTCACACTGAAGCCACAATGCTTGCCTCATCCTTCAACTCAGTCCTCCTTTGCATGATTTTAGAGCAGGACTGACAGTCCCTCTGAGAATTTATCCATGCCTGGCCCGCTGGCCATGCTGGAGGGATGGGATGAGATGGGATGGAACAGGATGGGCCAGGCAGCAGGGTGCCCAGGAAGCTAACGTCTCCTCATTTTAGACAGAAGGATCCTGATTTACACAATCAGAGACAAAAGCATAATCAACCCTGCTCTGATTAATTGCAGTGGAAATGGCAAGGAGCTATCAATGCAGCAGCCAAGAGAGCTTAAAACTAAATATAGCCTGCAGGAGGAGAAGAGAGGGTGAGTCTTTGAAAACACTTTTCTGAAACAAAACAGGAATTTAGGAAAAGTTTTCCTCTCCTCTCCCCACTGCCCGGGCCTGTGCAGTGAAACAGGAGTTCCTGCTTTCTCTCTCTGAATATAAGAGCTGCTCACCTCCCCATGATGAACAACTGGGACCATCCTGCTATCACCTCCCTGTTCTTCCTCACCACGTCAAAATTAGCATTGCTATGATCAGGCAGCAGCGGAGGAAATGCTCACCCACTGCTTGCCACAGCATTTAGAACTGATCAGTAAAGCACCACCTGCCTCCAGGAGCCGGGGAGCTTGCAGCACCCAGGGCCACAGCTCGCTGTGCGAGCAGAAGGCTCTCACCCACCCAGAGAGCTCCCATCGCTGCTGGCACCACAGCACGTCTGCCTGGGCTGGCTCCAGATCTCCGTGTGAAGCAGCCGGGGAGGCAAAAGT
Organism: Zapornia atra; assembly: GCA_013400835.1. Classification (NCBI taxonomy): domain Eukaryota; kingdom Metazoa; phylum Chordata; class Aves; order Gruiformes; family Rallidae; genus Zapornia; species Zapornia atra. The sequence continues at coordinate 316,668 of VZTU01009879.1, forward strand.
GACTCTACAGACATAAATAACAGAGCTGGTCTGAGCTGAGGAAGATGATTCAATGAGATATTTTGGTTGTGTTTTCACGAAGGCAGCAAGACTCTCCGGAGGAGGTATTTTTAGTGGGCTGAGACCTGTGATGCTGATCAGTAGGCACAGAAACTGCCAGTGAGGGAAACCTGCAGAGTGAAAAAACACCCCGCGGGTGTATCCAGACAGGGTGCAAGTGAGAGGCAGAGAAGAGCTTCTTGTAAAGTTGGAACTCCTGCAACTTCCTGGAGTAAATTTCACAAAGACTCCTCAGCAACATGAAACGTCCATTCAGTCCTTCCTGCCTCACCCTGATAAATGCTTAGTTTCTGGTTTAACAGCAAATTGAAATTGATTAAGCCAGCATCGATATTGTCCTACAAGGTACCAAGAAACTAAATTCATTTTGGATAAATCCCAAGAAAGAGCAACGCTCGTGAATGTGTACACCACACTATTTAAAATAGGTTAATCTGGGATGCATAAAACCTGAGAAACGTTCATTAGTACTGGAAAAGGAAACACTATTAATCAGCTCTAGGCTTCTTATTTCTCAGTGGAAGAAAACTTAAGTCAGATAATTTTTTAAAAACACATAAACCCCAAAAATTCTCCTTGGAAAAATTAGCCAGCTAACTTGCCATAAATATGAGGAGGTGGGGGGAAGGCAAAGGAAAGGGGCTGGGGGCTGGATTACTATTATTTTTTAATTTGCATTCAACAGGAGAAAGATTTATGCATGAGATGCAAATTGCTATGTGTTATTTACACATCTGAAGAAAAACAAATCTTGAATGTAAATGCATAGAGGGCATATTTTAAAATATGAAAGTGGTAAAATTATTATAATGTTTATAACTCCCACACTGTTAAAAAGACATTAAATTGGGGAAAAATGAGCCCTTTTATTTAAATTATAGAGTCCTCACTAAATATTAGGGCAGAAATCAAATACAAACATCTGCGTGTTTCCATTCTTAAGAGTCTTGTAGAGCAATTTGTTCACCTTGCAGTTGGTCCTATCCAGAATATCCCAGAGGATTACCAACTGTAGAGGGCAATGGCTAGCTGCAGCATTTCTGTTTCCATCATGAAATACTACATTTGTCTTCAGAAAATGAAGAAACAGAAATACCTTTATAAAAACAAGTTCACTGCATAAGCAGTCCAGCTCGGGTGGTGGGATTTGTACAGCTCGCCATTGGCTACTCCTGAGAACAAGCTGAATAGCCCGGAATCCTACAACGAAAGAACAAACAAAGCTAAATGACCAGGAAGAAAACACTAAGTGTGAGAAAAAGCTGAGATGAGAGTAAGTGATGGCACCTAGAAGAGCCAGCATTGCTCGGTTTATCCATATCCAGTGAACTGTGATTTTTCCAGTTCTCATTGGAAAATGTAAAGGATCTCTACTGTACTAGCACTGATTTGCCTTTCATGTATACGCTTCTGGAGGGGAAAAGCTACTATTTTTGGTTTTACCAGGAGAAAATCAAAGCAGGAAGGCCTGGGTTATCAAACCCATTTACATGCTTGACTCCAGACAGCTTCTAAAACCTTTTATTGGTTTCTTCTCCCAAGTAACTAGCAATAGGACAAGAAGAAATGGTGTCAAGTTGTGTCAGGTGACATTTAGATAAGGATATTATTAAAAATTTCTTCACTGAAAGAGTGATTGGGAATTGGAACAGGCTGCCCAGACTGGTGGTGGAGTCACCATCCCTGGAAGTATTCAAAAAACATGTAGATGTGGCACTCGGGGACATGGTTTAGTTAACATTCTGGTACTGGACAGATGGTTGGACTTGACAATCTTAGAGGTCTCTTCTAACCTTACAGATTCTTTGATTCCACACTATGGTTATCGGCAACACAGGCTCATTAAAAAAGCAAAGATAGGTAGGTGTCTTCATGTCCTTGCAACTTTTGAAAACACAACTCACAATGCTGCCAACCTGAGTGGCTCAAAAGTCATGAGACTGGACTCCATAAGCTGAAAAATAATCAGGGAATTAACATTTTAGCTCGTGTTTTGGTATTGTGAGAGCTGAATGGGGTCACTGCTTTCCTTCACCTACCCTATGTGAGATGGACCTTGGACTCATGTTTCTTTTCTCACAGCACATCTCCCCGGCTGGAATGATAGAGCGAGACCAGAGCACACTAAAACTGATGTTCCCATAACACAGGGTGGTGACTGCCCACAGCAATTACTCTCAGGTAGCTCTGTCCATGGCCCTGCACTCCCACAGAAAAATTCAGCTGGACTCCTGGCTGTGTCCAGCAGGAGAAGGAGCCTTGCAAGCACACATTTCACAACCAGAATCAAAACTGTCACATTTTGCAGAGGGCTTAGAAGGGGAATGAGGGACACTTCCTACCCATTCAATCAGGCCAGGGAATTCCTAGTCTGATTAGGAGTGGTTAAAATGAAAGAAAGCCCAACCATTAATCATGACCACTTTTGTTCTGAATGTCAGTTCATAAACACACTAAAAAAAAAACAAGGGAGAAAGCATCCACTTTTGCAGACAAAGACTTGGAGCAGGTTTTTGTGGTTGTGGCTTTTATGGCTACCCACATGGTAAATTCACATCAGTTTTTTGTTGATCTTTTAATATTTATGTCCAGATGCCCCTGTAAGCTTCCAGATGTTTTTTCACAGACATCAAAAATGTTTGCCTAGCAATTACCGAGAGAAAGTTTGAGGCTGTTACAGAGAGCTGAGAATGACAAAAGATAAAGTGGCTTTTGCTGCTAAACAATTTATTTTTCTGCCCCCCTTTTTTTTTCTTTTTATTTTATTGTTTTCATCTCTTTATAGGCTATTTCTTAGCCTACTAACCAAAAGTGGAGCCCAGTCTGTCTACTTTGAGGGTGCTATTGAGGTGCTGCTGCAGAAAATTTTAGGTTTCTAGCAAATATAAATAAGATATCTTCGCAGGTCTCCAGTGGGTTGTCTATCCATCTAACAATCACTTTTGGTCTCTACTGACCTTGTAAGACTATAAGTATTCCTGAGGTTTAAGCCACAAATATTCCTCTGCCACGGAGAAGAAACCAAAGCACATTCAGGCCAATTAGGAAATCATCTAACGCTTCCAAGTGTCTGCAGGGAAAGGACTCCTGGGAGGTCAGTGGGCTGGATTGCAGACAGGGCTTCTGGGTGAGGTGGAGCCAGCCTGGTTGGGAGTCAAGTGGACTGAAGCCCTTCACAAGTTATCTGCGCTCTGGCAATTACAGGACAACTTCGTGCTTCCCAGGGTTTCTCTGTTGTCTTGGGAGAAAATCACCCAAAGCAAATAGAGTCCAAATGCCAAGCATGGAAAAAATGAAACAAAACCTCTTCTCATGTTAGTAATTACATCTTACGCTCAGAACAGCACTGTGAAAGAAGAGCAAGAGTGAGAAGATGGCTGAGAGAAGCATTTTGGTCCCACGAACAATCAACAAGATTTTGGTCAGTGATTTGAACGGGGCCAAGGTTTTTCTTTGGCTGGGAACCCGTGGCCAGGCCAGCAGCAGCAGCAGCAGCTTCAGCCGACCAGACTGCTCTTGTGCATGTCCCTGTATTTGCTTGCAGAGCTCTGCAGAGACAGAGCTGGGTGGCAAACATGACTGCATGAGTATTTAGCCAGCTACCAGTGAAATTACCCCATAATGTACTTAGGGAAGGATTTTTCACTGAGAAACAAATATTAAAGAGAGAGAGTGTTTGTCAATATTTTCTGTTAATTGGCTAAGGGATGGAAGTGTCTATCTACACCCCAGACAGCAGTGTGAAGTGGAGATAGCCAACTGCTTTCAACCAGCTTTAGATACGAGAAAAAATACATCCACAGCAGTGTTATTTCAAACTACCACTCAGTTAAAACTAGCTCAGACGTCTCCCTCAGTTACCTTGTGACGTGCAGTATATTCTGATGCTACCATGTGAAGAGAATTCACAGAGAGGAAGCAGCTGGGAGAACATAAAATAAATTTATTTTTCAGAAAAATACATCAGAACTTGCTGAAGAAATTATTTCCTACACACACATTTCCTAGACTCAGCTCAGCTCTTTAGCACAAAAAATACAGAAAAAGAAAGAAAAAAAATTAATCTGATTAGCATAATGAAATCCATGCAGTCATTACTCAGCACTGCTACTATCAAATTTCTTCTTGAGTCCATAAAACAAACACAAAGACCTCCAAATGGAATCTGCAGCCTTTAAGTAGCAAAACAAAACTGAATAAAATCTGAAAACTGTGGGTCAGGTCTTCAGCTGCTGAGAGCCACTGTGGCTTCCTTGTCTCCCATAGGATCACTGCTTACATACATCAGCTCAGATAAAGCTGTACAGAACTGCACTGCTCATTGTATCCACTGGAATCAAGGAAGCTCCTTGGACCAGAGCAGAAGCCCTCCTGGAACTCATGATTCTCAGGCAAATCCAGTGTCTTACCTATATGATCTAACCCTACATTTATGGGCTGCATCTTGCAAACGTAACCACGTCTAGAAGCTGTACTTAGTGCAGTCACTACGGGCGCTGGCCATGAAACTCTGCTTTATGATACTCAGCGGCAGAGCCACATAATTATGCCATTCACCTTTTCTTGCTTGGCAGTTGCTGATGATTAGTCCAGAGTCAAGATGACATTTTTTCCCATAGCAAGGTGCATTTCTGTCACAGTTTATTACAAATATTTTTATTTTTTTTTAATCTTACCTTGAAGCATCAGGCTTTGATCACTGTCAGGGACCCATTAATGAGCAAGATGGACTTTTGATGCCCTTTGTGAAGGCAATTCTTGTGATTCTCTTTTCAGTGGTGGTATCTGTTTGCATCCTTCTTTAAGGGCCTGTTTCATCATACAGTTGTGGCCAAGAGACCTGGTCCTGAAAATTTTTATTTGTCATGTGGGAAGCAAGCATTTATGACTACTTTGATCTTGCCCAATGCTCCCACCTTGTCATGGCAAGCAGTGTTTGACAAAGGCTTAAAATGAAGGGCATGTGCACAGGCAGGAAGCCTACAAAATCATGGGAGTTGTTCACTAAGCAATGCTCCCTTCCTTTGTTTTACAGTGTTTCCAATAACGAACAGGTTTTAAAGATGAAAAATTCATTGCACTGTACCATCGGCAACTACAAGATTAAAGTGACTGGAGGTCCCTTCAATAAAGGACACCAAGGAGGTATGGGCCCATCAGTAGCCATGCATCAGGATTACTCCAACTCACCCCCCCTGCTTCTAATCAGACAGGTGGTGATTAGAAGCTGAGGTGTACACGGTCCAGTACACCAGTTGCCTAGAGAGCTAGGTGGGAAAGGGGAGCCACAGCTCTAGGCTCCAGCTAAGAACTATGTCTTCTTTATGGATACATTTCCTGGCTGTATCGCAGCCTCGGAGTCTCTTCTGGGGAAAGGAATCGGTCGGCTGTGCCTAGCGTGTGGGGTCACAGTGCAGGAGAGGGACCACAGTGTGGTCCTGTGCAAACACTTGAGGTATGGCCCGGGGCACAGCCAGTGGAGAGGAAAGGGAACACACAGCGCTCTGCTGCAGCCGTGCATGGTTTCCCTCTTATTTTCTTACAGGTCCGAAAAGGCAGTTAAAAACTTTCAAACAGGGAAAAAAAAGAAAGGGATAAAAAATAACTTTAATTGCAAATAGTGGCATAAAACCTGTGGCATTCAGTCAGCCTTTTTCTACCAGGTAGTAACTTAACTGGCTGTTTTTAAAAACTATTGCCTTGCCCTCTTAGACTCAATACCTGTCACATGATTAATGTGCTGGTGTCTTATTAACTGCTGTGTTAAAGGAGCTGCAGTGCTCACCGCCACCCCCCTGCTCTTGCCCCTTTTGTAAAAACCTCATTGAGATCCCGCTGCTCTGACTGGAGGGTTCTGCACCTCCCGACTACACGTCATAAAGAGCGAAGAATTACTGTTTCCCAGTAATCCAGCCCATAAATCAACCCTTGCGTTTTGTGCTGAGGATGGTGAGGGACTCTGCAAGTGCTCCCTGCATTCACATTCACAAGACAGGCTGTGTCTTCTAAAAGAAGAAAGGGGAAAAAAAAAAAAAAGGAAAAATAAAATCAGGAATGGCTAAATCATTCCAGCGTCTGATTGATCTTATCTGGACCTCCCTTGCTGCAACAATAATTTGAGACTGTCGAAAATTGCCACCTTATCTGATTGGTGGTCTTACCAGCTGCTATTTTATCGGGGCCCAGCTGGATGAGGAAAGCAGGACATGGCACGACCTTGGTATCTCAGTGCCTGACCTCAATATCTAATCAGTCAGATGTCTCGCTGAGGCTGCCTCAGGATGCTGTGCATGTCCCCTCTGCCACCAAGTCATTCAAACAACGTTTTCTTCACACTGATGTTAGCCCACCAGCACACACACACACAGAGTGCATCATAGCATATCCCTGCCCTGCCTACCAGTGCTGCAGCACCTGGGGTTTGAGGTGGCTGTCTGTAAAGCTCTAGCAGCCTTTCTCCTGAAGAGTTGGGTTTGCAGGGCTACCACCCAGCCGGCATCATTCCAGCATCTGGCTGGCACTTGCAGGGAAGGCAACAGGTTTGTGAAAGTTACATGGCATGTTTCCAACAGAGCAGGAATGTTACCTGTAGAGCACCGTGCCATAGGCAGTGCCTCATAACCTCCACTGGGAAGAACAATGTGGTTTGCTGCCTCACGTTGGAAATTAAGGATGAGCATTTTACCCCAGCTCTAATGGCCATTAGCTGCGTAACTGAGGAAAATTAGTTCACCTCTCAGTGTTCAAATATAGAGACGGAGGATTACATATGCAAGATCCCCATCATGGCAGAGCTACAGGGAAATGTCTGATATCCCCAGGGCTCTTCCCCAGTACAGAAAGGGAGAAATTCTCCTTCCAAGCCATTGGAGGGGCAGGGTGCCTGTGTGGAAGGGAATGGTAAGTGGATCCGTGTCTTGACTTTCACCAGCCCTGCCCTTCATTTTCTTCATGCTGGGTCTGGGGGAGAGCACCCACCCTCTGAAGCACACTCCCACAGGAAGATACAGCCTTTGGGACAAGTCTGTGGGACACCACTGTCCCCTCCTTTCTGCTTGATCTTCCACAGTGTTGGATATTGCTTGAGAAAGTCCCTCTTGAAACAGCAGAGTCGTTGCTGTAGTTCTGCGTTGCCCTGTTCAACAGGTACAGTAGGAGCAGCATGCTGAGGGAGAAGCCTCAGTAGGTCAGCAAAGAAAAAGGCTGCAAGAAGTAAAACCTGAAACATACAGACATTAGCCATCCAAGGAATATCAGAGTGCTCTAGTGTGTTGCTTCTGAAAAAGAAGATTTAGATTTTCTGTGGCAATATTATGGCTTTTAATTCCCTTATATACATACATTTATTATACAGAATTTTAAAAGGCTGATATTAGAATCAAAGATTTGGATTCCCTCAAGCCTTTGGTATGACCCTAATTTTCTTCTTTTTTATTTTATTTTCTTTCTTTCCCCCTCTCCCCCCTGCCCCCTCGGAAATTGCTCTGATTTTGTTTGTTTGTTCCTGCTCTGTTTAACAGAAAAATCCTCTGCAACTGCAGAATTTCTCATAAAACAGCAACTTATTTCCCAACCAGCTCCATCCATCATGCTCTGCTGCATGCAGTGACTGCTAACAGGGGTCTTGGACATGCTCTTTGCACACTGTGACCAGACACAAACTCTGTTGTTTCTGCACACAGGCAGCACCAGAAAAAAAGTGGAAGTTTGATGCAGAAAAATTTTGTCCCAAGCTCTTTGAGGGGGAATTTCCCTTGGCAGTGAGTAGGGGCTATATAGCAGGGGAGACTGCAGGATGGCAATTATCAGGGAAACTGACGGAGCAGTGCGTTCTTCAGCCAAGCCGTTCCTGTTCCGAAGTGCCAAAACATTGAATTGCACTATATCTGTGACAGCTCTGGTATTAAAAGCTCAAGGACCTACATAAGTATTGAGTTTTAGTCCTTGCAGGAATTGCAAAGTTTCTTTTCAATACTGGTATAATTTGCCTCCCTGCCCCTTAAAGTAGCAATAGTAATTATAATAATAATGAGCCAAGAAGAAGAATGTCCTATGTATTTTTGTTCCATTTGGGCTTTTCTTCCTCTTATTAAACTGTGGCTGAGCAGGGTCATAGTGTTTGCTGTCTCCTAAAGCCAGATCTAAACACGCAGACGCAAGAGAGTCATTACTGTGTTTATTTATTTTGACAAATAAAGAATATTTAATAGGCTTGGAGGCTGATAGCTTACAAAAAGGGGCAGAGTGTGACAGTACTTGTGGCTTGGAATAGCAAACATACTGAGGAGGGTTGCCTGCTGCCCCCCAACTGCACACAGAGCACACCCCTGGACAGCATTCCCGCACTCATCAGGACACTGCAGCAAATTCCAGTCTAAATAAAGTCACAGAACAGATAAGCATTTGCACCTCAACACACACAGATGCATGCACACAAAAATGTCCCCTTATCAGGACCTAGATAATAAACCTGAGAATGCAGGCAAGTGCATCTTTGTTGATTGAGAATACATAACAGATTGCCTTAATGTATTCTTTGGGAGAAGCAGAACACACAATTAAATAAAACTTGTTACTAAATGCAACACCCCACCCTACTCTCTCCCCTCCCCAGAAAATAGATGTCAAACTGACTAGACAAATGCAGTATTTCAGGAGGAAAATTGAATGGGCTTAATAGGAGTAATATGAACAGTTGGTCCTGGAAGAGCTTATAAACTGTAAATATTGCTCACTGCCGATGCTAACACAATGATGAATGTATCAAAATATTAGTATCAAAAGACTGCTGGAATATATTTACAATCTTGTGGAAAGCGGGAAGGGAGGTAGCTGTCCTTGCCATGGCTTTATATTAATCTCTGGGTACTGGCTGATAGCAGGGGCCACAAGCACTATAATTAGATTTGGAAATGTATATAGGGAGGAGGAAATGGAATAATTAAGGTAAGCTATCAGATGCCTGTCCTCATCCTTTTTAAACAAGTCAGAAATATACCCCGCACTCGTTCAGCATGCAACCTTCAAGGGGAAAAGTGTCAGACACTGTAATTGGTAGAACTTGAATGCTGCTATACTGGTGTCCCTTTTTTTAAGGAAACCTATTTTCCACACCAAAATTGATCGGGCAAGGTTGTTATCTCATAATGCACACCTAGAGAGGTACCATGAGGCCTGAGGGTAGGGAATAGCAGGGCACTTAGCCTCAGCAGCACAGCCAGCAATGCTGCACCCTCTCTGGGGGGAACTCACTGCTGAGGCACAGGATACATCATTAAATTTATCTATATGTATGCAGAGAGTTTGGGTTTTGCTTTGAAATACCCGGGCGAGGCAGTGAAAACGTGCTAAAGGTAAGTATGGCACCTGGCCAGGTCTGACAGCGGAACCAGGTGAGCATCTGCTTCTCCACCTGGGGGTGCTGGTAGGTGGGAGAGACTCTGCCCTCCCACTCCCGTGGCACCTCTGAAGGGCACACTGGCTTTTATTTAATTATCCTGCCCACCTTAAACAACCGAGAAGAGCCAGGGAACCTCAACAAACACACAAAAAGAATATTTTTGGTGTGGAAAATTATTTGACATTATTCTTAAATATTTAAAGGACACTGTCTGCTGGTTTGGAAATCCAGTGAATAATTTAATACTGTTTGACAGAATCTCTTTGGGTCAATTATTCAGTAAGTGGATTAATACATTCTGACTAAAACAAAGCACATTGCATTTTGGCGGGCATATCTCGTTACATCACATATTCCATGTCACATTGCATTGCAGAGGATGCCAGCTTAATCAAATGGGGCAACTTGACTTAGACAATGCAATCGGAATAATTTCCAAATATTTTTCAAAAGCTTCCCATTCCTGACTTTTTCTCTACCTGGTCTGTCTATATTTATCTGTCTAAAAAGGAAAATAACACAGTAAGAGATCTGATCAACTTATTAAAAAAAAAAATCTAGCTGGAAGCTGCCAGCAACTCCTGACCTCATTATAACCCTAAGCATCTTATCTATACCAAACACTTTAATTTTAGAATAGCATCTTTAAAGCCCCAGGGGAAGAGAGAGAGCATCTCTTGATGCTTGACAGCAATTCTCTAACACTGACATGGTCCAAAAGCGATATTCTTATCAAATCCTTCTGAGGAAAGCAGCTGTACTATATGATCTCAAGGGCAACGGGGATACAATACAGGTTAAAAAAGGAGGATCCTCGGGATTTCGAGAGATATGTAGAAGGCTTCAGAGGCAGCATCTGTCTCACACCAGAAACGGTTTTATAGATAAAACTAGAATGGAGGGTCCTGCTTATGTTTCAAATCACCAGCAGATGGATCTTCCCCTCATTCTACTTTCCATTCTTTACCAGCAAGTTGTGAAGAAACAGGTGGGACTTTCTTTCCAAAATCATCTAACGGCAGGTAGGGAAGATGGTTATTTTAGCAAAGCTAATTAGAATTTGGAATTCCTATTTTCCTTGCAATTCTCAGATTCTTTAATTTTCCTTCAAGTAGAGTGGGGATATGAAAGTCAATAATCTCATAACTTTACGGTGAAAGAAGATATTCCAAAAACAATTCTATGTTTATGCATTTTTTATAATTGTAGTATGAATATTGCAACGCAGTGTAAAACCCAAAAACACATGGTAGAAGACAAATACCCAATTTCATAGGAGTGATCAGAATATAACATGATATTTACTTCATTAAAGCGAGATATTTCTGCACAGTTTCCATTTCCTGTAGTCAGCATTTCTTGAACATATTCCCTTTACCAGTTTAAAATTATGAAGACATATATGCAAAAAATGTTTCTGAAGGTTTGAATAAAATCAGAATAAAAATCCTTAGAAAAATAAAAGGTACCTGTTCCTCTGCTCTCACAGCAGAGATGCTAAGGTCTCGTACCATGTAAATGAAATTATGAGAGTTGCACCCTTGCAAGCAAGAAGAAACTCTTACTCTTCAGCTGTGTTCAACAAAATCCTCCACGTAGTATGACCAGGATGGCACCTCACTTTGTCCAGCAGCTGCTTTAGCAGAGCAAAAAGCACATCTAGGAAAAAAAAAAAAAAAAGAAAAAAAAAGGAAAAAAAAAAAAGAGTTCTTTGTAAAAAATTAGACCAGTTTTCTTCTGAACATTTCCTAAGAGTGATTTGACAGAATTTTTTCTTAATACATGTGTGTGAATGGGAGCAGGGATGAGATCAGGATAAAGCCCTGGAGAAGCCTGTAAGAGTAATTATGAGGAGTCCCTAGAGCTTTAGGTCAGATCAGCACTGAAGAGTTCCCACACTCATGTGCATCTTATTCCCCCTTGAGAGCCATATATCTTCTTCAGGTCTCCAGCTCAAAACCAGCAGTTCTTCCTGCAGTCCCATTATTCAGAACCACTAAGGCCACAAGCAAATTGGCCTTCTCATATTTTTCAGGACCAAAAAAATGGAGAGTCAAAGGCAACTGAAGAAAGAGAAGAAAAAAACCAAAACTAAGCCCTCAGGTTTGCACTGGCAGATCACAAGTGCATCCACAAACAAACTTCCATGTTCCAGACACACACCCCCCACACCCCCAGGGCACCTTTGCAGCAAGGTAAGATGTAGGAAGCATTAATGAAAAGGTACAGCCTGAGTTCTCCTTTAAACTGTTCACTAATAAACATTAATATTGAAAACCCCATAGCCACCTAAAAATGCATAACATCAAGGCCTCCTATCCTTGACTTTTATGCACATAACTCTACTCTGAGTCAGCCTCATTAAGCCTAGCTGAATAATTCGAATTCTCAAGTGTTTGGAGGGTTGAGGATTGAATAAACATAGCAGATATCTCACACATCCTCCTTAAATTTTTAAAACACGTACTTCCAAAGAGGTATCACAAGAAATACTTGAATAGGCTGAGATGAGGAAACATACAATGCAGAGAACCTCTGGCTGGTGTCACCCAGCCACCTCGCCTGGCATAGGCGTGTTAAAGTATGGGGACCAGTGAGTCTGATGTTTTCTAAATGCTGTCATGTAACATTGAAAGGAGATAGAAATTAATTTCTCAGAGAGTTAAAATATACACACAGATATACAGACACACACACATTTGTGTGTATATATAGGTGGGAAGGATCCCATAGGCAGAGGCAGGAGGTGCTGTGCAGGCTACCCCCCCAGCCCTGCTGGTGGCTGTCCCCAGCAGGTCCCTGCTGCTCGATCCTCAATACTGTCCAGAGGCGTTTTCAGCAGGGCAGAGAGTCAAAGGCATCACTAGCTGCAGGGAAAAAAAAAAATTTTAAAAAATGACCAAAAGAAATGGTCTGGGTTCTGCCCCAAAGTGAATGCCTCGGTGAAAGAAAGAGAAAGCTTTACCAAGAAGATTAAAAAAAAAAAGGTGTATGCAGGAATGTTTTCAGGGGGTTTGAAAACCTCACAGGTAATGATTTATTTTACAAACAGAGACAGTCTCCTGCCATTTCACATAGGCAGCAGTGTCTTGTTGCAAGGACAGGAGAACCAGAGGGAGAAAGAAAGATCAGAATCAAAATGAAGGCAGTCAGGTTAGATGCCCAGCTCAGGCTGTTCATAATGCTGCCTTGGCTAATAGCATTAGTTTTTTTAAATGTGCTTTTTAGTATTTATTACTAGTAAAGTGCCTGAATGTCCAGGCTGGAAGGCACAGAGGTGAGCCCAACTGTTTGCATTTCAGTGATGCAGAGAAAGATAGCAGTGACAGTGTCTAACCTCCTGAAAAGCACTAGGAAATGGCCTCCCGATAATGTGTGCTTCGTACTTTCATCTTCCATTTCAGCTACAGAGAGAGATCCAGTTCTGAAAAAAGCTATATCACTTCCACAGAAAATAAGTAAAGATTTAGTTTTCCTTTAATAGACCTGTTGTTGGGTTTTTTTTGACCATGAAATTGTCCTGTTTAAAAAGTGAGTATTTTCTATATTCCTGATTCAGAAAAGTATTCAAGTGCTTTCTCAAATAAGAGGTGGATCTTAAGTACACATTTAAGGGCTACTCACAAACAAAGATCTAATTTCTGAACAAGATGACAGAGAGACCAGAACTTTCTGTGCAGATGAGGTTCAACCCAGCACAGTCTGCTGACATCAGGGGAATCACTTCAATTTTTCACTGGTGCACAAACAGAATCAGGGCTCTAGGCTTACTTAAAACAAAACAAATGTAAAGTTACACATGAAAAACACTTTGGAAATACTTCCCCATTAAAAAAAACTAGGGAAGATGAAAGAAACAGTCGCGATTTAACTGACACCTGTAGCTTTATCTCTTTCTCTAGTTACAAGGAAAGGAGGGTTACGTGAACAGGGGCATACTCCCAGAGGGAGGAAATGTGGCATTTGACAGGTGCAAGAAGCCAATAAATTATGGGATTAGTAAAAGAGAAAAACCATCCTTACAAAATTGTGAAGGTTCAGTCTGTAGGAGATCGGGAAGAGATGCCTAAGATAGAAGTAAAAGACACAAATGCTTTTTTCGTTCCTTTTTTTGTTCCTTTTTGGTGATTTTTTCTGGGAGAGTAAAAGAGGGAGACTTTCAGTAAGAAAAGGAACTGAGTTGGAACTGTAAGTAGAAATTTGCATTCCAGAGCTATAAAAGTATAGTGGGACATTCTGACTTCATTTTATTCATGTAAACGATTCAAGGTCGGATTCTGCTCTTATAACCAGAAATGCCTGTGGTATTTCACACATGTTCTGAACACCACGGGCTGTCTAGTCTGCTGAAATTTGGCTAAATAGACTGACTTTCTTACTTGCCCTGAAATTTTATTATCTCCTCCACGGAGAAGGAAGAAATAGCCATCAGCCTGTGAATATACAAAACACTGATACCGGCATCAACATGAGGCTCTGACACGATGTCCAACAACACCCAGTGTTTCCAAAGGCAGTGCTGAGGAGCCCTGGCAAGGCTAGAGGCTGCACTCTGTTCACCTTTGCTCTTGGTTTGAATCTGGTCTCTACTTGCACTTCTGCTGTTCAAGTGAGGTCTTGTGATGGTATAAGCAGAAATACTTCATTATCTCTTCTGCCGTAGGCAAGTGCAGCTGAGTGCAAATGTATTCCCATTAAGTCATGTGCATTAACTTTGCGCTACTACAAGGGATCTAGGAAACCACTACACAGTTACCAAATTGTTTTATTTCTTTCCTCCCATCCTCCCCTTACTAGGAATGGATTAAAAGTGCAGTCTCTTTGCTTTTCCCGTTCTAAAAAGGGAAGGAAATGGCAGTTTGAAGCTGAGAGCAAGATTTCCCCATAATATAAAACAGTACACTGCCCCTGATGTGAAAGGAATTACGCTGATTTACATCCACAAAGACTGTGGCTCTCTAGCATACTAAATGTCGTGTGCTAGTACTGCACCATGTACACTGCTGAGGTACACAGCTGTCCAGTGCTCACAGTACTGTGAGGAAAGGTTGTTGGTTTGTTGGGTTTATTTTTAAAAAACCGAACAACCCAACAAACAGGCATTGTAATGCCATTGTGTTTCGTTATGTGGCTCTCACGATGAAGACAAAAGTAACAATCCCATCAATGTCAACAGGATCCGAATATGGCCCTCAGAGAATGTTTCATATTGTTACATCCTTTCATGACTTGAACAAAATTTCGTTCCTGGATAACAGCCCTGGTTTATGATAGGAAATAAGTGCTCTGTCACACCCCGATAATTAGTACATCACGGGCAGAATGTAAAACCAGGCAGTAAAATGACACTAAGTTTCTGGCAGAACTTTGAGCCACATATAAACCATAAACAAGATGATACAGACAAGAGATGGTTGTACTGCCTTTCAGAGAGGCTGATAATAGAAAGGTCAATGCCTCGGGATAAAACAAAATACTGAAGATAAGCTCACACTGGAAAGCAGTTACAATGCCACTGCCCTGCTTCATATTCACACAGTAAAAATCTCAGTACATGCAGCTCTGGCCATATGCCTTTCTTAGTGTATAAAGAACTTCTTAAAGCACACTGGGAGTTGAATGGATCTCAGTGAGGCGACTATCACTGACCATATGTGATGAAGGCAGAAGAGTCTACTGTGAAATGTGGTTTTTCCTTCTTCTTTTTCTTTTTTTTAACCGGAGACGAGCATTTCAGTTTTCAGCAAAGATAAATGCAATTTCTTAAGCACTGCTCTGAAAAGGGGGAAGGAGAAAAGGAGGCAACATACCGTGAACAGCAAAGTGCAGACAAAAATGCAGACCCTGGGCAGTAATGGAGACCCAGATTTCCACCCGTTGCAGCAGAAAATGCATTTCTCACACTGCACATCCAAGAATCATTAGAAAGAAAATTTAAAACTTTAAAAAAGTAAAATCAAAAACATTCTAAGGACTGCAGATAGGTAGGTCAAACCAAATTGACACTCATATACTGAAATGGAGAAGAACATATAGGTCTTTTAATAGATTTTTTTAATAATTTGCCATGAAAATTAATTACTCAGCAATATGAGATGAAACCCATTGCAAACTGCTTTATTTGCAGGTCCAAAATGTTCAGCAGGCCAGGGAATGTCCAGATTACATGGATGTATGGCCTCTATCACATTCTAATAAGCAGGGGTCCACATCCCAAAAGCACAAGTGGGTAAGCCAAGGAGCAAAAAGGCTCTGACTGCGGACACTGCTGTGACCATTCACCCACACTGCAGCTGGGGCAAGGTTTGTTTGCTAACAAGGCCCAGGAGAAAGTTTACAACAAAATCACGATGGGAGTGACATGTCAGACTGGGCTTTGGCATACACAGCTTCAGCGCCATGCTGCATTCCCCCAGTGGTAGCTCCAATTCAGGAGTTATTGCTAACATTAACTTTTTAGCCTAGTTTCCTAAGGAAATGAGGCTTAAGCAATCATTTTGTCTGGCTGGTTTCCCTAATAATTTTGAGCCTACTGACTGATGTCAGCCAAGTGGAATAGAGGGGCAGATCTCTCAAAGACAATTATGTTCCTACAAGTTTTGTAAAAACAGATGCCTGGAGAGAGAAAAGGAAGAATAACCAAATTTTATTCCCTGCTAAAGGAAAGGCTACAGCATGAGATCATCATTTAGGTATCAGAGGATCCACATGGCAGAGGTCTTGCTTTGGACAGAAAAGGTCTTCTTTAGATGCTTCTTGTTCCAAAAGTTCATCAGCCACTGACACTTTCAGAGACATCAAAGTCATTTGGCCCCAGATATAAGCCTGCAGGACAAGGACACCTGGCTTCATTAGCTTCAAAGACTGCAGAACCTCTCCTGCCCCATCTAAGCACAGTTTCATGCTCACTCATACTGGAAATATCCCATATGATGCTATTCCCTACAATATTTTCAGTTCTCAGACATTTGCCTCTTCTTCTCCTCTAGGAAAAGCAATTGATGTAATCTATCTGGACTTCTTTGACACAGTCTCCCACAACATCCTTCTTTCTAAACTGGAGACATATGGATTTCATGAGTGGACTGTTTGGTAGATAAGGAATTGGTTGGATGATCACATCCAGAGAGTAGTCATCAATGGCTCAGTGTCCAGATCAAGATCTGTGACAAGTGGTATCCCTGAGGGGTCCATACTGGGACCAGTATTATTTAATATCTTCATCGATTACATTGACGATGAGGTTGAGCGCACCCTCAGCAAGTCTGCAGATGACACCAAGCTGAGTGGTACAGTTGACCCACCAGCAGAATGGGATGTCATCCAGAGGGATCTGAAGAAGCTGGAGAAGTGGGCCCATGTGATCCTCATCAGGTTCAACAAGGCCAAGTGCAAGCTCTTGCACCTGGGTCAGTGCAATCCTTGTCATCCATACACGCTGAGAGATGATGTGATAGAGAGCAGGGAAGGACTTGGGGGTGCTGATGGATGAGCAGGTCGACATGAGCCGACAATGTGCTCTTGCAGCCCAGAAGGTCAACTGCGTCCTGGGCTGCATCAAAAGGACCATGACCAGCGGCAGGAGGGAGGTGATTCTCCCCCTC
>VZTU01009880.1:0-14712 GCA_013400835.1 Zapornia atra
CAAGGTTGTCAACATCTTCTGAAAGTGGATGCTAAATGAAATTAGTATTTTATTTTCCAGTATACCTGATGTTTAAAAAGTTAAGTGAATGAAAAATCCTAGTAAGTCACACCTCATCTGGGAAAAGATCTATTGGCAACATAATTACTGCCAGAAACCAACACATACTTGGTCAGATTTTTGAAAAGGCCAAAATTCATGAGTAAAATATGGGATATTAATTCAATAAAAAGAGGGGGAATTAACAGACAAGACCAAAACCAGCCATACTTACGTCAGGCTAGATCTAATGTAGGAAAGAATATTTAAATGCGTAAGTTTATAAAACTATTATGCATTTTAGAAGACATATCCCAAAATAATACTATATTTGCTATTACTAAATTTATGCAAACAACAACAAAAGGGTAAAAAATCTTCCAATCAACCGATAAAGAAAACAAAACAAAACCCAAAACAAAGTACAATGTCGGGACAAATAAAACTGTCCTTTTTGCTGTTTCTGGTCTGTACTAAGTTCTAGAAATTCACAGAACTATGAATTCCCTGTAGCCAGTATGAAAGCTAACAAAACATGTATGGAGCAACTAGTGTAGGAAAGATTTTTGCAACATTAGGACCACTAAATTATATTCTCCTACTGTAATTTCAGACAGTGTAATCCTCCTCTATAATAGCTAGAATATTTTAGATTTATAGTTCACTCAAACCTGTTTGCCTGGCTAATCCGAAGCTTGAAACACATAGTTTCAAGGACTCAGCTACAACCAAATATTTCTACAGCAAGGTAGATAGGAGCTTACATGCTTTTTTTGAATATTTATTCAACCTATGTGTTACAGTAAATAAATTCTGCCCAAGACCACAACTCTCAAATGTAATGAGGACTCTTTTTTAGTCTGAAGTTCCTCTGGCATGTAGGGAAAGATTTAAATCACATTGCCTGAGCTCCTAACTGCAGCTTGGATTTAAAACTTTCCATTAATTTCCGAAGAATAAGACTGAAAAGTCCTGTCCCGTAGTTTTTCTCCAAGAGATATTTCCCAGGAATTTCAGTCTTATTCTTTATTGAGGGAATACTTTTCCAGATAAAGAAAGAAGGTAGAGTTTTAATGCAAAAAACAGTCATTCTTTGAGGCAAATTCCAGAATTCCTTTTGCCTTTGACATGAGGTCCTAATTACTGTACTAGGTACTTAATACGTGCTGAGCAGGTAAGAAGATAAAATGTGTCTTTTGGAGCACAAGGCTACAACTCAGACTGTATGTTACAACAAAGAAACTGCCTCGTTTCCCTTTATTTTTTGTTCTATGTCTTAGGGACAAGAATATTTCCTGGAAGCTATAGTAATGCCTTGGAATTTCTTAATAACATAACAGAAAGAGCTATGGATGTTTTAGGAATGAAGTGGAAGTGCATGATAAGTCATGTATTCTCTAAGACTTCTGTCCATACGAAGACACTGGCAATCAGCAATATAAGGGGAGTTATGAGAGCAAACTAATGACCTTTTTCTGTCTTCCTGTGTGGCTACACAATGTTTGCAGAACACTGTGGTGTAGTAGTGTCTTACATAAATTGCAACACATTGTGGATCTGTGGTTATGTTTCTTATTTCATAAGAAATTACTATGCTGTAGTAAGGTGGAAAAATTTCATTGGAGTTTCTCTGTACTTACAGTGAACATTTCTCCACATTTAGGGCAGGATTCATCTGACCTACTCTGAACAGATATATTTAATCAGTGAAATACTGCTGTCAACAACACCAAAAAAAAAAAAAAGGGGTTTATGAAAGCATGGAAGTGTTCATGCCAGTGTCTTGGCAATAGCAAAACACCATCCTAATAATCATCAAAAGCAATCCGTATTACAACCAGGAGGGAAGGAGCAATTGATGCTGAGAAAACTGAGCTACTTAGCTACATTTTCCATTCATAACATTGTCCTCAAAATGAAAAATGACAGATTTTGATGCCTGTATGTCTAAGTGGTACGATGATTGAAAAGAATAATAAAGAAATGCTCTCGAGGTCTTTTCACTTATTCAAGGTTATAGTTCAGAAGACATTATTAGTCAGAAAAAACATAGAAAAATAAATTTTTATTTTAGGGAAAAACCCATTGTATAGTAGTTCATAGCAAGACCCTAAATTCCAGAACATGTTTTCTTTTCTTCCTGTGATCAAAGTCTTCTATCATTTACCTGAGAGAAGCAGACTGGGGAATTAAACTCCAGTAAACTCACTGCTCCCTCTGGATTAGGTAATGCAGAGTGTTTTGCCATGCCATGCATCAAATACTTGAGTCTTTCAGTGGAGACTACAGGTACTTATTATTATATACACAAATTTTCAAAGCTTTCTCATTGCCATTCCCACACTTGTTCCCATCTTGTGATATTACTGCAACTATGGGAAGATTGCAGCCAACTGAAGTTGGAAAAACTTTGCAATGTTGCAGCGGTCTCTGTGTATCTATATCAAAGTGGGACTATGTTTATTATTTTTGTTTTAAGATATTATCCAAATGCTCTAAATCCAGACTAAATTATTACAATGCTAGACAATACACAAACATTCCCTGCCCCAAGGAATTTACACGACAGGAACACATACACAGGAAAAATAGCGATAAGGATTAGATAAGTATTACTTCTTTCTTTTTGGCCATTCAACTATGTGGTTGAAGAACTCATAAACTATGAATTTTAAATTAAATTTACGTCCCAAGTTGCTTACACTGTCATTTTTCTTCTTCTCCATTACTCATTTGTTGTAAATGCTATGATGACATTCCCAGAACTGCCAGGGAATTATCTTTGAAGCAATATTTTATGACCCCCTTCTTCAGTCCTCAAAAACATACGCAAGAGAGATGCAATCAAACTCGTAAAAATGCCTTAATTGTGCATTCGTTTAAATGACCTTTGAGATCTTAAAAAATGAGGTTCAGGTGTTTGCATACTATTGGATTTGCTTACAACATGCGCTATGAAAATCTTGTCAGGTGTATATTATGGGCTTTGTTTATGTTAAAGTACTTGTCACATAAGTAGGTTTGTGCTTAACAAAAGACAAATTACCCAGTGTTAGAAAGCGAAGACCCAAGCAATTGGAATTGTAGAAAAGATTTTTGTTGTTTAAAAAGGACATACAATTGCAACTAAACCATTTCTTTTCTGAAAGGAAATATATACAAAGAAGTAACTTTAAAGGGTAAAAAAAAAGAGCTAACGAAAAAGCTATATGAAATACAATGAGCTTTTTGAGTCAATGACTGTTTCCTTTATTTTCTTGATTTTTTTTTTTCTCTTTACAGAAGTACTTGCACTGAAAATATTGGCTGGATTTATCTCCGAAGAAAAACAATTCCCCAAAACAACAAAACAAAAGAGAAGAACTTCCATAAGACTTTCTTAATTCGAAGAAATGCTTTCCTGTGGCATATGTGTCTAGTCTCGGTTTTCTAGGAGTTATATAAGGGAATGTAGACTTAATACAGTCAGTAAAACTGACAAACACATATCAGACTTCATGAACTTTATGAAATACCCCTCTTCATTTTCTCAGTCATTTGCGAGAAGGAATTGTCATTCTTTACATATTAAAGGCATTACATACCCTGAGACCTGGCCTTTACATGTCTAAACTGCTAGTTCAAGCATCCTGTAATTCAGATATTGCAAGACGACCATTGCTCTGAGACTAACCGCAGACTTCCTACACTTCTCAAGAGCCAATGTTTTACATGATGTCAGACCTTCTTGGAAGGACCTGTCCAACAGTAATGATGTAACATTGCTGCAAGAGCTGATTGAGTGGAGAACTCTGTGTGATCAGCATCAGCAGCCTTATTCACAGAACAGAAGCACACCTAGGTACATGCTGACAGGTGAATAAACCTCATCTTTCTCTTCATCCAGGTTTCAGAGTTCAGATGTAGACTTTCATTGAAGCATTTTTGGAAAAAAATTACTGCCTCAATCCCATGTCTGACCCTACACTTGCAATATAGCTACCTTCCTAAATACAGCAGGTCTAGGACAAAAACTTGAATAATGGAAGTGTATGCTTTGTGCCTTCACTGTTTAGCTGTTGGCTCATCATCTGGCTCTATTCTGGACTGCTACAACTAGCTCTCTTCAAAATAATACCCAACCAGAAACCAGTGGATATTTAATCTCAGGGATGTCTCTGAAAAGAGACCAGGATGTCTATCTTACACATGGCTCTCTCCAGCCACAGCTGTTCTTCAGCTTTATCCATAGAAACTTTATCCCTGAACAACCTTCAAATTCTCTCACGCCACATCCCACAGCATGCAACACAATTTCTCCAGTTTCCTGCTATGGGAATGCCAGCCTCTTTGCTGAGCTGCAGCAAAGCCCTGTTGTCAAGACATAAAAACCACATGGATTAGGGCCGCACCAATAGAAACAGCACACTGTGCACAGAACAGAGTGCTCTGTGGTGTGGATGCAACATGTTTGCTCATCTTAAGTGCTATAGATGCAATAATCTTCACTCTATCTCAGGGACTGATTTTGGCCTCTTGTTGTTTTGGTTTTTTTAGAGTTTTTTTATTACTATTTATTTAGCAGCACTCATCTAAGCAGACTGCCTTGTAAACTAAGCACTTGAGTTTTGAACATTGTTGGTAAAGAATAGTGCTGCAAAAAATGCAGGAAAAAGTTCCAAGCCCATATGATTCATTCTATCCAGGAAACGGAGTAAGGCAGAGTCATTGAAGAGCTGGAAAATAGTAAGACTGGCATTGCCTTAAGTAATGTGTACAGAACACATGTATCAGTAAGCAGAAAGAGCACTCAGAGAAAGGTCTACACCATTACTGCATTCCTGCTTTCATTGTGTATTTATGTTTTCCTTATGATATGAAAGAGGACATAGTACTTGGTAGCATCGTATAACTAACCCTGTCTAATAAAGGCATTTCACACTATGTTTATGATGTTGTAATGACTGTACCATCTCTGAGAATTATGGAATTATCACTTCAACAAAATGCTGGCATGAAAAGTTTGTGAGCATGATAGTTTACTCTGAAATGAATGCAAAAGGCTTTTGTATTCATTATGGAGATCTCTCTATACATCTTAATTCATATATCAAACTTTGGTAGTTGATACATCCATCAGGAATTCCTCAGTGTTTTTCACACATTCCGAGAAGCAGTCTAACTGCATTCCTGAATTCAGATTTTGAAGTCATTAGGGTGGGACCATGCAAACTGAAAAGCCATTTAGAACTTTAATGAGAGTAAAGGAGTGTTTTAACTAAATTATAAATAAGCATAATTTATTAGAAATAATGAAACTTCATACACAGCAAAAATACAGATCGTAGCAATTCAGCAATTAGTTTATTACAGTTAAAACATCATTTTTAGCTCTTGTTGGCAAGAGGTGTAATAATATTGAAATTGCGATTAGAAAGTTTCCAGACTGTCACTGTTGGCTTTTCTAGGCAGATTTACACCTGCAATTGGCCAATTGAAAGTAGTTTGTGAGCAGCAGTGTTCAGTATTCCATAACCACTTGAAACAAAAAACCAGCTCTCCATATGGGGGACAATAACTCTTGACACCACAGGTGCTGGACTGTAAATTTGTAGTGTGTGCGAGTAAAGAAGTAGTGCCTACCTTTCTTACGCTAGAGAGACAATCCTGACATCTGTATCACTAATGCCACTCACAGAGATACCTAAGCAAGCTTTTAATTGACTAGCTGGTGTATGATTGCTGCACCGTCATAGTACAGAGCTCATCACTGGCTCAAAAATGTGGCCAGGAGCCTGCATGCGTGCACGGATTGCTAGCCCATAGCCACAGACTGCAGCGTAGTCATTCTCTGAGAGCTGCAAGACAAGCAAGGGAGAAACTATAAATTCTATTTCATAGGCAGACATTTTAAAATTCACATAACCATCCAAAGATGCAATTAGGTAATGCAATGAGGCAGTTTAGTGGGATTCTTCTAGGTGGCTTGGTACCTAACTTTCATTAAATTTCTTGGAATTGTAATGTATAGTAGTCTGTATCATGATAGTTTTAGAAATTTGGTGCAGGCAATTTAAAGATACTTCTACCGGTAAATTAAGCAGTGTCAGGAAGTGTTCTTATGTCTGTTAGAGCAGTTTCTGACAAGATTTTGGCTAATCCAACTAACACCCTACAAAAAATTTCTGACTTCAGTTTGGGAGTTCAGTTAAGTCCAGGGACCATTCCCAAAGGACAGCTTGCAATCATCTATTCTGCCCAGGAGAAAAAAACCCACAAAGTTAGTAGGTGTCAGTTCCCAGGAACATCCTTGGCCACCTTTAATATACTTCGATGGTGATAACCTAAATGGACTTGTTAAAGCGTCACCTTTAACAGTGATTCTGCCATATGTTAGAGTGCCTAACTCAAAAATACAAATTATACAATAAAATCAGAGTAAAACTTGTTTCCAAAAGTAGAGCTATTTTTAATTCCAGAAAATATTCTCCTACCATTAGAATAAGAAAATGTTGGCAGCAATTGCACTACAGAAGACATAGAATGAAAGATCTTGTGATTAACTGAGAAACACTGCTTAAAGAAGTTTCAAAATAGCATTTCTACTGGGGTACTTATCACAGACAAGGATGGTAGAATGAAACTAGACAATGTTGGAATCCATTTATTTAAGTGCCTGCAGTTATCATTTCAAGGCAAATGAAGCAATAATAAATACAGAGCATTTGAAAAGAAGATAATCTGTATCCACCGCATTTTAATAAACAGTAATCGCAAAAATCAATGCAGGCACATTGGATCTGTTTTTCTATTAGTTTTCCTATTACTGAGCTCCCTTTCTCTTCTTTCACCTCCTTTTTTTTTCCTAATACTTAATAGAATGATCTGTAGTACCTATTGTTTTGGTGTCTGAATTTTTGTCTTTATTTTTCTTTTAAAAGCTGAGTTTAAACTTAAAAATATCTTGATTTATTTTCTTTTTACAATCAATAAGTCAGAACTGCTTCTTGCTAACTTTAATCAGTATTAGGGTGATTGAGAAGACTGGCACTTCCCACCATGAAATCTGGGAAGGAGAAAGTGGATCCGTAATGAGTATGATAAATTTATTTTAAAAGTATACTCTGTCTCCACCCATTTTCAAAAACGCAGATAGGTAAGTATAAGATCAAATTTTACAGGTATTTTCCAGAAACATGATTATTTCTCCAGGCCATAAAAAAGATTTCAGCAAAGTCAACATTTACTGGAAAGCACAAATACTATTTCCCTCACACAAATATGATTGTGTATCAGATTAACCACTGAAATATAAGCATAATATAAATATTCAGAGAAATGATGAAAAAATAAAAATCCAAGTCACATTTGCTGTAACTGTGTAGGAATGCAAAAGAAAAAAATGGCTGCTAAGTAGAAAATAAAACTAGAGTAAAATTATTTACGGTGATTTTCAATCAAGTAGGTTTCCAGTTTTAAAGAGCAAACCAGGTGTCTCCAGAAGCAATTTGTTCTATCCTAAAGTACATGCCTAAGTGAGAAGGACTGATTCATCTTTGAGACCTACCTGTCTGTTTACTACGGAGGATGCAGTTCTTGACATTTAACTCTTATACAACTAAAATCCTTGTGAGTGAATCCCATTCTACAGACAAACGTAGGGTATTAGAATGACAAATAATAGGAAGGATGCCAGATCACTCTCTCAAACACTGACCCGCAAGAGGGAATTGCTGGAAATTGCACAGGGTGCCTCCCTTAGTGTCAGGTAAGTGCAAGCATCCTATGGCAGATGCAAACTTGAAGTTTCCTTCAGGAATTACAGCTGCGTCAGCTCAGAGCTGGCACTGAAGTCATGTCTAAAACAAGTGTAATGTAGGTTTGGCCATGAATCCACCCAATACCCCAAACCATTTTCCTTGGTAGCTTACAATATCCCTTTTGATGTAGTTTACTATGATGCTACCAGAAGATTAGGTAAAAACAAAAATTATATGTAATAGAAATTATACAAAATAGCAAAAGAATCTTCTCCAAAGGGCTTTTGGCCTTAGTAACAGACAAACAAAATAAGGAAAAGGGCTATGACCCAAAACTGGAGGCAATAATCATGTTTGTTCCTAAACTGGCTTGATGGATTTTGTTTGAAGAAGATTGCTTTAACTGAAAGAAGAGAGCAGAAAAATACGGTGAGACCAGAATGGGGAAAAAAAGTTTGCTGAGCAGCTATGGGATGCCAATGCAATGAAAACATGCTGAATGGACAGAATGGTGACTTGTCGATCAAAACCAACTCTCACACATCATGATATTCCCATGACCTGCCAGATTTTGCTGTCTTATCTATTTGATTTAAAAAAAAAAAGATTGCCTCTAAGTTATGTGAGAGTAGAAAAAAAAATCACAACATGGGTTTGAGTGCCACTAGAATACATGAGAGTTTACTCTCAAATACCTAGTTTTGAAAAGAGATACAGAGAAGGATGACAGAAATAAGCCCTACTGTACGTAGTCATCAGTGCAAAAGTTTGTTTCATATGTCTTTGTAGCTGCACCAGCCTCAACTTCTATACCTTACTTTGTACTTCATGTTGATATTTCAACAAATGACCTGTATCACAGCTGTGGTAGGCAGATTCTTACATATAAATTAACACTGTTAATGTCAAGTAGTCAAGGTTCAGTGCTGACCATCATTTCATATTATGTCATGTAAAGACTTCAAATATCATGTCCCTATGTTGCCTGTTTTTACTGACAACTAAGCATCCTAAGCATTGTAGCATTTTGTCAGTTCAGCAGATCCAAAGCCATCCATCACTGCTGCTATTTCTGTCATATGCATTTAACTTCAGCATCAGCCAGCAGTCTGCAGCCTTGGTTACTGATAAGTATCATCACAACTGTCAGATGGGGAGTAAATTTTTTCTCTCCAAAAGTTGGTTAATGTGATGTTTTATATAGATACTTTCCTTAACGAGTTTTCTATACGATGTTTGATATTGGAGAATGGGACTGTTACCAGCACAATCTTTCATAATTAATTTCAATTTTTAAAAAGATATTTTTAACACTTTAAGCATCAATACTAGGTGTTCCAAGAATGCTTCTTTTCTTTTTCCTAAGAGTCATAATCCAAAATACATGAACTACTTGAAATCAAGGGAAGGACTTCTAGGGATCCTATAGTCCTAAACATAAATGATTTCAAAGATGTAAAAAAACCCATGATAATTTAACTAAATTATTAGTATAAGAGTTTATATTGATATTAAATTTAAGATTTTGGTTTGGTTTTTTCATTTTGCTATGAAGATACTTGAAAATTATTTTGGAAAGTGCCTAAACAGTTTGAATCTCATGGGTCTCAGATTGTCATCTAGCAACCTGCTGGAATAAGGTAGAACAGTCTTACTCCATCTTATTTTGAACTACTGTTTATCTTTTTTTCTTTCTTTCTCTTTTTTTCTTTTTTTTTTTTCCTCAGAGGTATCTTTTTTTAAAAAAGCCTGCTCTTCAAACTCTTTTGAAAACAATCAAATGAAATTTTTAAGGGAAGGGCTGACTCAGACTGCAGATCAACTAGATTTATATAAAAAGGTGGCTCAAAATTAAAGTTCTAAAGCCTAAAATTCAAGGTTTCCTGAGCTATGGAAGGATACCAGTAATGGTAAACAATCATCAAGAAGTGTTATGCACTTATTCTTATACCCAAACATCATAATTCCAATATATTAAAAAATAATCAGACTATTTGCATGTCTTGTGATTTAAATGTGTAATGATCTCTTAGATTTGTCTTATAACAACACAATTATTTTTCTAAGTCTTTTTAATAGCTGCATTATTGTAAGTGAAAATTTATTGAAAAAACCTTTAGTCATTTAAAAATCTAACATAGTTGCCCATAGCTGAAATTCTACCAAAACTTTTTACAAAGTTTCAAATTAAAGTGCTATTTCCCATACCTGAGAGTATGTATGTTCATGCATGTATACATAGACAGACATGAACTGAATTTTGAATAAACTTTGAAATTCAAAGGAAAAAAAAGAAAGCACTCATTGTGAATACTGGAGATCTGATAACCAAGACTAAGGCAGAAAAGCGTAAAGTTGACTGTTCATTAGAGCTATTTATTTACTGTATCTATGGATCTCAGAAATTGTTCATCTTTTTATTCTTAAATATAATAATAGAATTTTGAATTTTCTAATGTTCTTCATAAAAGACACTGGAGAAGTTGAGAACCATTAATTTTCATAATAGACAGGTGTTACTTCTCAGTAGAATGATTGGACTGTGATATTTGCCATTAAAAAAAATCATTAATACAAGCTGAAAATGAAAGAAACTAATAATAAAATGAAATAGTTTCAGATCCTTGCTTTATCTCTCTGGATTAATTTTTCTAATATGTTAAAATGTAAAATTATTTTGAAAGAAAAATAATAGGAAATATTCTCTGAATCTTTTCTTCATAGATTTTTCTAATGCTACAATAATTAACTTTAAAATAATGGTACATTAGTTAATCGCCATACTGCAAAGGAATTTCCATGGATACACATATAATATGGGTATTAATAATATGTTAGTTCAGAATGATTAATCTTTTAACAATTAATACGAAGTGAATGAATGAATAGCCGATAAGTCATTTATTAGCAAAGGAAGATGTGCAATTATGTCCTTTCTGTACTAAACACTTTTTGTCAAAAGATTTTTTTTTGCCTACAGTAACAAAAAAGATAGGTAAAGGTTAATGTTATGAATATTTTTTCAATTTCAAATCATGTAGATCTAAGATGTATTGGCACATATGAGAACACTATAAGAGTTGTCACTTGCGTTAATTAGAAAGCATGACTATTCGTATAAAATAAGATGGAATCAATAGAGGGTGAAAAACGTACTTTTATACATTAAACTGAATAATTTCATCTGCCTTTTTTTTTTTTTCTTTCCCCTCAAAGAATAGTTGTGGAATGGTCAGACTGGAAACCTGACAAATAGCTCGTAGTAAGCAGCGCGGACTTGATGTTTCTGTAATTAGTCACCCAAAACCTGAATCGTTTTGCAGTAGTCAGAAAATGTAAGTTACCTAATTAATTGTTCTAACTGCCTAATATATGTAGGGCCATACAAGGACATAGGTGACTGAAGTGGGATTTCGTTAAAGTGCAACCATACACATCCCGAAATGTAATATTGAAAACCACATTCATCTGCTCCTTAGCCTATAGAGGCTCCACCCAGAGCTCAGGGAAGTTGATTGTGGAAAATTTACAGTTTTACATGGAGGATAGATCCTAAGCTTCACATGAGTCCATTAATGCTTCTCTATTTATTGGAAGGATCTGAATGCTAATATGATTGACCTCCGCGATTTATCTTTAGTTGTGGGAACACTTCAGTAGAGAGGAAGGATTTCTACACCACTGCCTTCAGTGCTTTTCTGCTTTGGGAGTGCCTAGTTTACTTGTCAGAATAGTTCAAGCAGAAATGACTCTGGCGCTCTTCTCTTCAGCTCTTCCAATGTCAACAAAATATTTTTTTAAATCAGAATTTGTTTCTTTACTTCTAATGACTGATATTCACAAAAATGCCCAAAACAAAACCCAAAAACTTCTGGGAACTGGCTTCAACCAGACAAATTTCACATTTAATAAGGAAAAATATGTTCTGAC
Organism: Zapornia atra; assembly: GCA_013400835.1. Lineage (NCBI taxonomy): Eukaryota > Metazoa > Chordata > Aves > Gruiformes > Rallidae > Zapornia > Zapornia atra. The sequence goes on from VZTU01009880.1 coordinate 11,709, forward strand.
AATCACAAGCAGTCGAAGACCAGCTTTTATAACTGTATGGCCTTTGCATGCTTTCTTATAACACAGTACTCCTGTGTAGGAGTATAATATACATCTATAACCATATCTTTTTCCTTCATCTTTTACAGGAGATAATTTTTAACTTATTTCTTAATGGACTATTAATGTTTACATTAATATATTTTGGCCTTATTTAAGTAAATCATGTTTTAGAGTTACATTTTCTAACTGTAACATGAGCCCCCAGTGAACACAGTAATTGACATTGACCTCAATGCTCAGAATGCCACCATACAGTCCACAGAAAGTTGAAAAACAAAATCAACAAAACTGTCAATTGTTTCTTTCTCATTTATCGTCGCCATAGGGTATGTCCCATCTGGTCCATATTTAGATGGATGATTATGTATGTCACTCTACAGTGTTGGGGAAAAAAACCAAACCAATTCATTAGGTGTTTACTTTCCAAAGATGAATCATGGTTCTGAGCAATGGCTAGGAAATAGAGCCATGATAGAAGAAATGTACGTGGTAGTTTATTTTCAGAAGCATTTAATATGCTCAGTTTCATCTCAGCAAAAGCTAGAAAAATAGCAAACAAGCAATCAGAAAAAAAAAGACCGTAGAAGGAAAAGGAGCCTGATGCATCTGGTATGTATATTAGAATAGTATTGAATTTGCTTCAACAACATTAATCCATTTTTGACAGATGAAGTATCATGCCATCAATAAAAGTGCAATTAATATTAATAATACCTTATATTCCTAGAGAAACTTTCATGCAAAGGTCTCACATGAGCATCATTATTGCCAATTTATGAAATGACAAACTAAGTTTTACTTAAGAGCCAAATTTTCAAAATTACTTCCTGTTTACCTGGTGATTATTTTTATTATTCCAGCAGCACAAACCACCGTATACCTTATCTGGAAACCTGTCCTGAAAAAATTGCAGAGTAAGCTTGATTGCATACCAGATTTTGACTGAAATTTCAGACTCTGGTTTCTATCTGAAGTTTCTGTGGAGCATATAGTTATCATGGATAATATATATCTCAGAAGCAAAGACAGATGCTGTTTCACTGTTGGGAGAATCTGGAATGTGCTAAGTAAAGCCAGAAAGTTTCTCCAGAGAATGCTGAGAAAACAGTAGGTTCAACCATTAACACTAAGGTCTCTGTGAAGGGATTGAGTACCATCCTCCTTCCACTGAGAAGAACAGAAGGTCAGGATGTCTACATGGACAGTCCTGAGCTCATCCACACATACCTGGTTGTATCTAAGACAGCATCGATCCAGCATCAGCATGGCAGAGCTCAGAACTGGTTTTTGATCATATTACATGATTTGCCCAGTTGCAAATGCTGAGGCAGCAATTTAAGGCAAGTCTCCAGTGCCTCTGTGCAGCGTCCAGCACTACGTACTCTTCTCAGACAGAAACTTAAAAATTTTCCCAGGGAAATTTGCAGTTAGCTTTTGGAGGTGAAAAAATATGAGTTGACAAATTCATTGGTATTTGGGAGAAAGAGGTATTCAGGGTAGACATCATTCTTAGACAGACAATTACTATTTCAGCCAAGCTTCTGAAGCTCTGACTGAATAGGAAGAGCAGTGAGACAGCTCTGTCTTGAATTTCCTATTTTTCTCTGTTATTGCTCCTATTTTATGATGTGCAGATGCCCAGTAAGTTTACCCTAGCAACTTTGAAGTTTTCTGTCTGCTGATACCTGAATTCTGTGGCAAACCTAAATGAGTTTTTGCTGTAATCAAGGAAAACTGAGAATGTAAGATTTTCAAAGCCAAGAAAAAGGGCTATATTAGGAATGCTCAACCAAAATTCAAGATAAACTTTTCATGTGAGTGGGATGTCCTAGTTCTATCTGTGTTCCTATAGCAACTGGCTAATTATTCCATCTCCTCCTCCCCTGCCCTTGTGTGCATGGAAACATTCTTTTAATTTCTTTTATTTGCATATAGGATCTATTCACCGTCCAAGAACTATGGAGAGGTAGCATAATTGTTTGGTGATGCCAACTTCTTGCTCTGAACTATTTTTGAAAGCCAAGATTCCCCTTAAACCTTCATCATAAAGCAAATCAAAGGCAGATAAAATAGTCAAATCAGTCTCTTTTCGGAGCACATGCCCCAAATGCTTTTTAAGACATTGCCTGATTTGGTAGCAACAGTGATGTACCTGATTTTGCACAGAATTTTCAAAATCACCAGGATTTTGTTAGTGTAATCAGAAAAAAAATTACTAATTTCCAACTTTGTTCTTTTAAAGCTTGAGAGTTTGTTGATTTAATTCCTCGCTTTCTGGGGTAAAAAACCCATGTCACCCCTACTCCTTGTTGTGGATTTGGTGAAGGTCTCACTGAATTCACTTTTTCCTGGCAATTAGCTGCCTTTTTTTTTGTTAATTGTAGAGCAGCTCTGCCTGTTGCAGTATAGCAGGCTACTTGTTATGGTAGCAGAATCTACATGGCACAGTGCTTGGCCCTCTTGCTTTGCACTCTTCAAAACTCTCTTGAGAAAAGAGTGCAGATGTTCTTAATGAGATATGTTTGGCATCCTGTGTATACACAAGGAAGCAGAAAACTATGCAGTTTCCTGCTATCAATCAACAAGCAGCCTTGATAAAGCTATTGCAGAGAGATTGGCTTGCTAAGGCCTGTGTAATGTCATGGAAGTCCAAACCATTTTATCACTGACTCATTGTGAGCCTCCCTTTAGAGGACTTTTGGAACAAGATTGCTTTTTTCAAACTTTAATTTTTATTAGCAGTTAAACTTTGGGAATATGATCAGATTTTTTTCTTCATCGGCTCTTTGGTGGCCAGTTTTAATTTGATTTTCTCAACTATCAAGCACTGCAAAATGTGATGAATAAAGTTAAGAATTACACCTACTTAGACTAAATTAGAATTTAGCTTAAAATGCAATAGTGTTCATGAAGAATTTCAAAATTATCTGACAGAAAGAAGGGACTGTTTTTCTAGTTCTTT
>VZTU01009881.1:0-33704 GCA_013400835.1 Zapornia atra
CTGCTTTGGCAGGGGGGTTGGGAAAATGAGCACTAAACAGGGGCATACTATATAGGAAGCATGCTGTCTATGCTACTTTGCTCATGTAGTGTATATCCAGATGTCCTGGGATGAGCTAGGATAGAGCACCTGGTTAGTGCTCTGAGTTGTCTCACTGTTTCGATTCTCTTCCCCCCTCCCACTGAGGGGGGAGTGAGTGAGCAGCTGCACGGGGCTTAATTGCTGGATGGGGCTAAACCACACCAGGAAGAGAACCAAACCACTAGCAGCTTGCTCATTCTGAGATGTCTTGGTGGACTCTACTGGAATACATCCAATGGACAGGATGATGGATAGAAGATGAAGAGAAGACAAGAAGAAGATTACAGCTTAACATGTTTTGTGAATGAATCACTCTCAGATAAAAGGAATTCACTCCATTGTAGCCATTCACAGAAAAATAAGGAATAAAGTTAAAGATGTATCTGGAACAACTGGAACAACATTTAATGATTTAGGTGTTTGGCTATAATGAGATCTATTCAACTAGAAGAATACCATGATAAATCACATGTAAGAACACAAGCCTGAAACAGGATTACAGCTCTAAGGGTAAATCTGAGGATACATGAACTGTATATGAAATTGCAGCCTTGTGACCCATACAATGTGGCTGTTTGATCCTACTTTTGTTTATAATAAAGTATGAACATCTAAACAACCAGGGAAAACTATTCCAGGGTACTTTGTGTCTTTTCAGGCAATCACACGAAATAACTTAATGAATGGGAACCAGCGTTAGGAGCAGCAGAGTTTCCCCAGTTTCTGTATTAGTCAGCAGAACCAGTGTCTCAAGCACATCATTACCAGTTGTGGAACGTGAATTTGTAAAATTTACTACATAGCTAATGGTTTTCAGATTAAGGATTTTTCCACTGCACTTACAAATGCATGTTACCAAGAAAACCAAGTACAGCTGTTCTCTCTCTCAGAGATGAAAGTTCATTTTTTTTCTTTACTTTTTTTTCAGATGATGGTGGTACTGAACTTTTATCTGAGACCAATCCAATGAAAAATCTGCTTCTCAGTGCACTTCAAAAGCAAAGTTCTACGTTGACATGTTTTTAAACAGAAGATGTGTTTACTTTGCATAAAATGGAATTGAGTAGGCATAATAGTGTATTATGAATGTAAGCAAATAAGCAGGTATTTTTAGTTATTCTTTTTTTAAATTTAGGAAAATTAACATATTTTCATGGGGAAGGAAAACTAACAGCTTGACTAAAGATGCTCCCCAAATTATCCAATTTTATAGGGAAAAGATTAGCCTGAATCAATTTTATGCTCTGAAAAAAACCCGACAGAATGTCTTCCTTGGTTTCTGCTAGAGCCTCTGGAAAACTTTGATTACTTTTACTGGAAGTTTTCTCCAATAATAGCAAGTGAATAACAATCAAGAAGAATAAAATGGATTGGTACAGCATTGTTTCCTAGATAAGTTTTTCTTTAGTACCTTAGGACGCTAGACATTTTTTCTCAAGAATTATCATAGAACCATAGAATGACATGGGTTGGAAGGGACCCCAAGGATCATAGAGCTCCAACCCCCCTGCCACAGGCAGGGCCACCAACCTCCAGGCCTGGATCTAAACACGGTTGCCCAGGGCCCCATCCAACCTGGCCTTGAACACTTCCAGGGATGGGGCATCCATTACCTCTCTGGGCAGCCTGTTCCAGCACCTCACCACTCTCTCTGTAAAAAATTTTCCCCCTAATAGCCAATCTAAACCTTCCCTCCTTTAGTTTTGATGCATTTCCCCTTGTCCTGACATTGTCTACCCTTTAAAAAAGTTGAATCCCCTCCTGTTTATATGCTGCCTTCAGGTACTGGAAGGCTGCAACGAGGTCCTCCCGCAGCCTTCTCTTCTCCAGGCTGAACAAGCCCAGCTCCCTCAGCCTCTCTTTGTAGGGCAGGTGCTCCAGCCCTCTAATCATCCTTGTGGCCCTCCTCTGAACCCTCTCCAACAGTTCTACATCTTTCTTGTATTGGGGGCCCCAGATCTGGACACAGTACTCCAGATGGGGCCTCACGAGGGCAGAGTAGAGAGGGATAATCCCCTCCCTGTCCCTGCTGGCCACCCCTCTTCTGAAGGAGCCCAGGATACCATTGGCCTTCCAAGCTGCAAGAGCCCACTGCTGGCTCATATTAAGTTTCTCATCCCCCATGACACCCAGGTCCTTCTCAGCAGGGCTACTGTCAAGGAGTTCTTCTCCCAGTCCGTAATTATGTCTGGGATTCTTCCAGCCCAAGTGCAACACCTTGCACTTCACAGTGTTGAACCTCATTAGGTTCACCCAGGCCCATCTTTCCAGCCTGAAATAAGGTAAAACAACAAAACAGGATTTCATCTGTTTTGATTTGGTTTGCTTTTAAAAAAGAAAACAAAAGCAGTTATATCAGTTGCTTCTTAAGTGAGATTTTAGTGTGTTTTAGATTGGAAGGAGGGTATAGTTCTCTTATCACATCTGATAAGATATTTTGGAATAACTTTAGCCTAAATCTAGTAATGTGGATCCTTACGTTTATTCATAACATTGTCATTCTGAAAGATGAGAACCATACGAAGAAAGAAGCATAGTTTTGGTAGCTAAACCTTTCTGACATAGTCAGAAGGGCTTTATTCCTAGAGCTATACTTCTGCCTTTCATTTTTGCTTGTTTGTTGTGTTTTTTTTACTTCTAGTTTTTGTTCCTCCATATTTCAGTACTTAATTAAGGCTAAAAATATCAGAGAAGGAAAAGGTAGAAACTCTGATGTTCATATTTCATTAATGGCGAAGGAAGGATGTGTATGATTAAAATATATTTCATTTAAAAGACTAAGGAGATTAAGACAAACTAATGGTGTACTATAAAAATGGATTAGTAAAAACCTGGGCTGGGCAAGACTTACCTTTATAACTAATTTCAAACATCTTGTCTCAGTAGTGTCACAGAAATACCAGTCATCTGAAAATACCATACCTAACACTCAAACAGTATAATTTGTTTTTACTGATGTAAGAAGCTATGGGGTAGGTTGAGTAAGAGATTATTTTGCTGTGTGAAACGCAGGTGGAGAGTAGATGCCTCAGGAGGGAACTCAGCCATGCGTAGGCTGTGTGGAAAGATGCCTAGCCACCGTGTGACCAGCAGAAATACATAAGCACTCCTTGTCTTTTCACAGGTGATGGGTGTCAATTCTTTTCTGAGCAGTGGTGCTGGAAGGGGCACAGACCAACACCAAACAGAACAGCCTGGTGTAAGGGACATTTCTGAAGTGGGAGATAAGAGAGGCACTGAGATCAGGTGACTCGCTGCCTGGTTGGCTACCTTATCCACTAGAAAACGTACAGAGGAAAAGAATCAGGCAGCAGAGCTCTTCCTCACACATTTCCAGCAAATACCCTTTCAACATGCTGATGGAGAGAGACCCCCCCCCCGTCAGGTTGAAGCATATAGTCACAGGAAGCAGGTGAAGGAGGGCTTACTCTGAGGATGGGCACTGGATTTTAAATTCCTGCAGGGCAGGTTGGAAGAGCTTCTATTCACAGGCAAAATCCAAACTGAAGCACAGCACAGAGTTCTGCTGTAGAGCTAAGTGCCAGCAGAGCTGGGCAAGGGTACCAAGGCTGGGGGACCAGCATCTACATTCTGCAATTATACCTCATTTTAGACTTTTCTGTCATTTTATGGTGTCACCCCTTGATTCACACAGCTTTTTGCAGAGAGTAAATCTGCTCATGCTACAGGCCACCAAAGTAATTTTTCTGATAATACAGTAATTGTTAATTATAGAAACCGTGTTAAAAAGATATGTTGCCTGGAAATTGAAGACAGTGAAGTTCAAACAGAAAAGATGTAAAGTCTTAGTAGTGAGTTCATTTAATGTCAGAGCAGATGACTAAAGAATGCAAGAGATTCTTAATTAATAATATCGTGTAACTCAAGGTCACATGATTATATTTTTTTTAATAAACTGTCAGGCATAATTTTGAAGAGCAGTCATGTAAAATCCCACGGATTATGGTTTCATAAATAGTATATGTTCATATCCGTTCTTTCTGACCTTGAAATCTATGAACCTATGAGAAATTAAAAATACATTTTGAACTGAATTTCAACTCATCTATAATGCCAACTCATCTGAGATGAATTTTCAACACCTGTTTCCTCAAATCAGTATCGGTTCTACTTGGTTCCCCTTTCGTCACACAGATATAATGTAATTTAAATATATTTAATCAATTTCTGTCTGAGAGCAGTGTTTAAGCATAAAGTTAAGCGTGAAACTGGAGCTATTTCTTGTTCAGACAAGGGGAACTCTTACTATGAACAGTTAATGTATTTCCTCTGTAACCATTGCTTGAGGCAGAAGGTGCAGGCATTGATTAGTAGGTTGCAGAGGAACCATGGAATTCTACTTTAGTAGAAGAGAAATTAGCATTTTTCTTTTTCAGAAAATACAGTTTTATTATCTGAATGAAGTTTTCAGAGATATATCTGATACAAATTGAAAACCAAGAATCACTGGTACACTGAATGACAGTATTATAAATAAATGCAGCAACTAATAATTTGCTTTGTATGTGTATTTATGTATACATACACAGCTATATGTAAGTATGCATGAATATAAACCCTGGTTTTGCAGTAGGCCTTTGTGATAACAAGGAAGGAACCCAAGGAAAATACATTTCAAAATTAATGTCCTTCCTCCAATTTCTGTTCTGTGACTGAAGGGTAACTGAGGCCTGAGGGGCAATGAGCTTGACCAGAGCAGTCTGGTCGAAACAGAGGAGTATTTCTTGGGATACTACTACAGCCCACTTATGTAGATAATAGATGTTTGTGGAAAAATGAAAATAACCTTAAACTTCACCATTAAGAGACCAAATGAAAATACTCTTCTCTATATTATCATTGTAAAGTGGTTTTGAAATACTGACATTTTTCCACAGAGATTTTTTTGTCCACAGCAAAATATTGTTTTGTTGCTGTAATTCCCTTGCCTTAGAGAAACAGAACTTGGATTTTAGCCATTCAACTTTTTTCTGAGACAAAAGAATGAAAACTGGTGTGAAACTGTCTCCCTCAGTATATTTTTACTTATACTTAGTTCCCATTAGGCTTTGTCAAACATGAACATTTTATAGACAAAGTATTTCCGTTGCAGGAAGAAATAAGCTTGTCTCCTGGTTTTACCTAGGCTGTTCTCATATACTTGATCTTCCTTGTACTACAAAAAGATGGACCTTAGGTATACAACAAGCTGTATTAAACATTGCTTAGCATTAAAAATTCTGACCATATTCAGAAATTCACTATATGTAGTTCCATAACAGCATCAGTCATGGCTGAAAAATAACTCTGAAGATTGAATGAATGTATGTCATCCATTTTTATAGTACTGTTTTTCAACATGAGAGGTTTTGAGGTTGGTTTGTTTTGTTTTGTTTTTTAATTTACAGGCCTCAGTTCCTAAACCCAAGGGTTTATTGGCACTGGCTGCTAATGGCTCCCTTGGAAAAAATGTTCATCGGTTATTCTGCTTTTCACCAATTGTTAATTTTTTTCCATGCCAATAAGGTATCTCTACATCTTACTAGCACTGACGCACAAATTGACCTGAAGCACAACAGCTTTTATACATGTATGCATAAAAAAAATTCTGTGGTTATTTTCAATTTTAACATCTGAAAATTTGGCCTTATCCAATCTGTGATATTTTATTTTTTACTCACTATATTAATAAGGTTCAAGAAAATGTCATATCACATAGAGGATAGGCTAAGGATTGATGCAGTCAGTTCTCCAGGGGTGGAGAACCCAAATTAACTAGGAGGCTGTTAAAATTCATCTGGACCCTGTTGTCTGCTCTCCCTCTCCCAGTTACCATAACAAAGTCACTTCAACTAAAAGGCCATATTGGGAGGTGGAAACAAGAGCTTCCAAATGTGTTACATTTTTTAAAATTAATGATTTGTGTCTCCCTATGGAAATGAGACAATTGCTAGATTGTGACAAGCAGTTCTTCAAGAGCTAAATCCTGGAAGGACTCCAGACTGAGGTCACTGGTTTTTGCAATACCAGCCTGCAAAACCAGGAGGTATGTTATTGCCTATCCTACTGAAAAATGTATCCATCTTGGCAAATTTTTCTTAATCAACTTTTTGACTTTATGCCTTCTCTTCTTTTGAAAATTATCACATTCACACATGCAGATACACTTCTTCCCAGTATCTTTTTCCACCGAGACAAAAATGTAAGATTTAGTTTTCCTGAAGAGCTACATTTCAAGGCAAGCCTTTCTTTTTTCTTTTTTTGAAGCTATTAATTATTAACATAAGAAAACTGAGTTTATGAAGCTACCATTTCTGCTGCTTCTACTTTATCCCTCCAGAGTACCCTTCTAAATACCTTCACTCTGAGCATTAGAAAATGCAAAGATGTAAATTGAGCCATTATCCAAGGGATTTGAAGAACTCTCTAGAAACATGGGCTGGGGATCATAAAAACAGGAACAAACAACTATGTTAAGAAATAAGAGAAAAATTACACATAAGACAGAACAGATGCCACTATCTTTTAGTCCTGACGAACCAGCTAAAAGCAACATCAGTTTATTTACCCATGACAGTATAACGTATTCTGGTTAAAACCAAAACAAAACTCTGAAGCAATGGCAAGCTTAGGAGCTATACCTCAGCGTGCCCTAATACCCCATACCCGCTGCCTTCTCAGAAATACTCGTATGGGCTATGACGGCACCACTGGCTGATCATTTCTAGCTGGTGTGGCAGTGGCACCCCTATGCAAGCCTGTTCGTATGGCCCTCCTTTTGTTCTCAGCTTGTGCCTTGTGCTAGACAGTTCAGAGGACAGAAGTAACACAGACACAGGTCTAATAAAAAGCAACAGGATCAAGCTGGCTAAGGAAATACAAAGTGGCTGGTTTGCTTTACTGAAGGTGAGTACAGGAGGAATGGAGGACAACAGGTGATATAAATGTACCTAAAGTTACACATTTGTTATCTTGTTTTGGGTGATGCTGAGAGAATGCCAAAGAACTGCAACACCAATTGCAGTGGTGTAGGACAGTACTAAGGCTTTGATAATGGACAAGCTGTGCAATCATAGAATCATAGAATGGCATGGGTTGGAAGGGACCCCAAGGATCGTAGAGCTCCAACCCCCTGCCACAGGCAGGGCCCCTAACCTCCAGGCCTGGATCCCAACAAGGTTGCCCAGGGCCCCATCCAACCTGGCCTTGAACACTTCCAGGGACGGGGCATCCACTACTTCTCTGGGAAGCCTGTTCCAGCACCTCACCACTCTTTCTGTAAAAAACTTCCCCCTAATATCTAATCTAAACCTTCCTTCCTTTAGTTTTAATCCATTCCCCCTTGTCCTGCCATTATCTACCCTTTTAAACAGTTGAATCCCCTCCTGCTTATAAGCTCCCTTCAGGTACTGAAAGGCTTCAATGAGGTCCCCCCTCAGACAATCAGGTTTTATTAATTTTTTTAAAACAAATTCCTGACAGAGGAGTAACTGCTGTGATTTCATGCTTTCTTATTCTGTATTCCAGGTGTAGATTACTGTGTAAATGAGGTTGTTTTAATTTCTTTGAATATGACCCCTATATTTCTTCAAAACAAAACAAAAATCCCTAAAAAAATCCCTAAAACCATATGCAGTTCTGAAAAACTGAAAAGACCTTAATCAGTTTGTAAAGTTTTAGTTTGCTCTCCAACTTTAATTACTCACTGATGCAGATGTGCAGGCATTAAGAGATAACAATTACAACTGATTCAGCACATATGCCAAGGTAGTTCTCTTGAGGCTTGATGGTTTATTGCTTACTAATGTCACTGTAGATGAAAGGAAAATGTTTCAAACTCTCTTCCACAGCATGAGAGACACTGCATATGGAAATTGTCTCATACAACTTGCTCTCTTGGAGGACTGTTCCCTTCCATAAACAACTAAAGTCACATAAGAGATACATTAAAGGAGATTTCTATACAAGCACACAATTGCACAGAATTTCTGGCTGAGGGCATGCTTATTGAATTACCTCCAAACTGAAGCTCTATCCACAGATTAAGAATCACTCAAACTCTAAATAGTCACAAAGATTCATCATGCTCATTACTCACACTGAAAAAAAACCAAAAACAAAACCAGCAGCTGCCACAACAGCATTGACCCAAGAGCTTATCACAAAGTGTCCAGACCCCTGTGTACTACTGCAAGCTGGACATACGTTCCCTGGCAGAGGGGGCAGTAGTTCCTGGCCAGCTACACCCACACAGCTTCCCTCCTACAGAACTGCTTATCTGAAGCTGCACTGTAACTGCCAGCTCACCTGTTTGAGAAAGGCGAATGCTTCAGGCCAAGCATGAGCACAAATGCATGAAAGCAAGTGTATGAGGGATGGGAAAACAGGAATGAAAGTGAACAGCAGGATAGGGACATGAGAGGGATGGGGTGGAGGTACAGGAAAAGCAGTGATCTGCAAGAGAAGAGCTAACTGATACTTGAGCTGTGCACTCCAGAAAGGCAGTCAATCCTCAATTACCTATGGATGATTTAACCTCAATTCTGTATTAAGTACAACATGAGGCAAAGGCACTACAGCTGATTCAGTAAAGAGCTACCTTAGGTCAGATAGACTTAACTAATGCACACAGAGCACTGTGTGAACACAGTTGTGTAATTTCTGAGGCCAGCTCAGCAGTACGGTGCCTTTCAGGAACAGCCTGAGTTAATGAGACCTGATGAGTCTCAACTGACTGCATGCAAACCACTTACCTGCTCCTGCATCTGCTCCCCAGCTTTAGCTCATTTCAAGCAGCTGCAATGAGCCAATCTGTAATCAAGGCACCTCCACAACAGTGCAGTGCTACTAGCTCCTGTGTATGTATGTGTGCGCACAAGAAAGAAGGTCAGAGTCAAGTCTTCACTGCTACATATTCCACTTTTTTTTTTAAGGGACTGCAGTTGTGGGTCAACTTCATCAAACAGCCTGAAGATACTTGTACTAACAGGTCATAACCTAATCTTGCACTTCCTACAACTCCTATTGGAAGGATATTTTCTAATATTTGTCCACTATTTCAACCTCTAAGACACTGCTTAGCCAGGCTGTTACTTAGAGCCTGCTCTCACCAATCCTTCCAGCTATCCGATGGTTTTTTGGTTGTTGTTCTTCACTACATCTTTTACCAGAGGGGAAAAAAACCAAGCCTATCTGAAATGTGTATATGTATACACATACGCTTATGCACACATTACCTCTGTGTGTACATATGAAGCAGTAGGCAATATTGAGATAAGGAATACAATCCATCATGGAGAGCTTAAATAGCTTTCTGTACCATTACCCACTGTGTTTGTTATCCCCTTATTTGCAACAAGAGTTTCAAAGCCATTGCTCATTTCTCTTCTGCAACATTATTTAAGATGGAGATAATTTTTGCAGATACTCTGAAGTTTGTAATCTTATGTTGTCACAACATTTTTCCTAAATATAATTAAGCAATCGCTGAAACTTTTGAAGTGATAGTCTGAAAAAAGTTTGTTCTAGCACTAATCCTTATGGTAACAGCTTCAAGGCAGAAAGTCTCTGTGTGAAAGACAATAAACAAACAACACCAATTTTGTTATTGGTATTACACCGCTCTTATCTAACTCAATATGAATTGTGATGTGACAGCTCATGAATCTCAGCTGTAATACTTTGGAATTGCTCAAACAATCTCATAGGCATTAGCAGTTCTATTTGAGAACCTGCAATGGATTAATATGATTTGCTTGTAAAAGAGGGATAGAAAACTACCTAGGAAATTTTAGGTGAATTATTCTGAGCTCAGTTCTAGAACATATGATTTAAAAATCTGTGAGTATGGTTAAAATAATAAGTACCAGCCAACAGCCAGCCATTATCAGGAGTAAATAATAACCAGCCAACTGAATTTCCTTTCAGCTAGAGCCATAAGATTTACCAATAGCAGACAACAGGTAGAAATTATGTCTGATGCCCTTAGCAAGGCTTCTGATACTGCCCATATGTTACCACAAGCAAACAAGCACATTTTTATTTAAATGGAAATTAAGCTGATGGAAAAAACGTAACTTGAAGGTATTGTATAGAAAAGCAGTATCAATCACAGATCATGGAATCATAGAATGCTTTGGGTTCGAAGAAACCTCAAAGATCATCTAGTTCTAACCCCCCTTCAAGTGAAGCAACATACAGATTTGTACTAAATCTAATCTTAATTTTTATTAATTGCTTGATTGATGGAAGAGAAGGTAGATTTATTACATTCACAACAATGCAAAACTGAACCAGCAGCAAGCATTTGAGGAGAGGAATACAATTCAAAGTGGTCTTAAAAACCTGAGAATTCAGTTCAATAAGTGCAAAGCACCAAAACAACTAGCTGAATAAACTGATTGAACATAGGAATGGGTTGCAAATGACTGGACAGATGGTCAGAAGTATAGAAAGAAGGATAGAAATTTTTAAAAGTAGGATTCATTTAGTCCAGAAAAGATTGAACTGAAATAAGTATCAGCCCTCAAATATATGAGGCTGAGAGTAAACTGTTCTCAATTTCCTTTGTGGTGACATAATTAGCTTGAATTGCAGCAGGGGATTTTAAGGTCGGAGAGAAACATCTTTTGAACTGCAAGGATTGCAAGGCAGAAAAAAAAATTCAGCAAAGCAACAAAAATAAAATCTTGACTTAAAGAGCAAGTTAGACAGAAATTGTTCAGAAATTATTTAAGTCTAGTTGGATCCTGCCTGAGGCAAAAATCTGGACTTCAGAGACTTTCAAATCTCCTTCAAGTTCTATTTATCATACCTATCATTCCTTTGTAAAAAAAAAAAAAGACAAACCAAAACCCACAATAACAGCCTGTATAAAAAAGCAGCATGGAAAATAAGAGCCCTATGCTAATTCACAGCATTATTTTTCAGGGAATTTCAAGTGCTGGTTTGCATAAAAATATGATCATGTGTATTTTCTATAGCTAATACAATTTCAACTTTTGAGTACTTGATAACAATGGAGAAAAACAAAAATAGTGAGAATGAGAAACAGCACCTGCAGACTGACTGCCTGTAACAAAAACTTACTAGTTTCTTGTCCTGAGTTAGCTTACTGCTACTGAAATTGGCCTGTCTTTGTCATTGCAGTCTCTCCAGTATGATATGTTTATGGAAAGACAGTGCAAAATGGCAGGCTAGCACTACCTTTTCCCTATTTTAATTCTAGTCCTAGTCAAAACTGCTAGCCTCAGTTTCTTAGCTAAGATAGGAGGAGCCAGTTTGACATATCTGGTTTCTCAAAAGTTCGCTGGCAGAATGGTAGATGTGCACTGAAACACACGGAAGCAAAGTATTACAGAAAAAAAGGGTTATATAGGTGTTGAGATAAGTATTATATATATAAAAGTACTTAGAAACAACGTGGGATTAATTCTCTAACCTCAATAATTAACCCAGAATTTATATTCTAATTCTGAAGAATGAGTCTGTAGTCAGGAACAGCACACACTGCCTTTGAAGAGGGAGATCAGAGTCTGTGATGGCAGGAGCTGTAACTGTAATGAAAGATTTCACTCACACTGCTCTAGTATTGTGATCCTGAAACTGGGCTCCAGATCCTGGCAACTGCTGGTCTATATGCCTGCCTTCCCCATACGGTAGAGGTTGGTAAAACCACTTTGAGGAATAAAAACAGCACATGTCATTTACTTGGAAAGAGCTGCTGTAGCTTTTTGTTAGAGGGAGTCTTGGGCTTCTTTAAAGAACTCAACAAGAGTGCATAGAAGGATGACTTGGTTCAGGTAGGATCTTTTCCCTCAGAAAAGATTTTTCAGAAACTTGGTAATATTATGTGAAAAGAAAGGTTCTCTCCTGAATGTATATTTCGTTGAAAGACAGAAGATAGTGGGTATGAGCATGCTGTGTTCTTATGGCAGAAACTGGTTTAGAACAGAGAAAAGAAATTATTTCTTTTCGTAGCAGGTAGTGAGTATTGCTGCAACAGGAGGTTGTGAGGACCAAGAGAATCAGCAGTTTCAGAGAGGGATTAAATGTCTTAATGGAAAACAGGCTGAGAAATTGATGCTACAAGGAATAGGCAGTAATGTGTCTCCTGATATTCCTGATCCAACAGCTATGGATGCTAGGTGTGTTGGTAGTATGAGGGGAAGAGTCTGCAGAAAGCAGCCAGGCTGGTACATTCTCCCTACCCAACCTCTCCTAACATCACCACCTGAGACACTTTGCCGGACTAGACAGACACTGGTTTGACCCAGTAAGGTTTTTCTTATACTTGGAAGTGTGGTAAGACCCAGTTTTAGTCCAATTTATAAACTTAGCTATTTTTCATTTGTTGTAGGTCTGTGAAATACCAATTCTGCAACCTAAACCACCGAGAGACCTCTGGCAAACACAGAGTTACGTGGAACCAAAAATATGTTAAGAGCAACGTTGTTCTCATCCAAATTCATGCCAAATCCTATGTAAGATGTTCCTTTTTTTATATAAATTATAGGGAAATCTGTAGTGTTATAAATAGATCCTCTTTCAGTAGTAAACAGGAAAAGGACTTGATTTGTTACTATGTTGGCATAATATATTACTTACATTACTAATACATAATATCTTTTCTAGCTGCTGCTGCCAAGAAGAGTCTCCATACACATGACTTTTTATCTAAATCCACGAATAAGAAAAAAATTAGTGAACATGATACATATTAAAATGTTTTTCATGTCTGCATCATATTCCTATTATTTAGTCATCACAATTTTTCATTGAAATGAGAAAGTCTGGAAAAGTTGACAAGGTTGAGGCAACACAAACAGTTCATCCAAGAATCCAATTGCATCTCCCTCTAGGGAGTAAAAGGGCATAACTTCTCTGTGCCTGAACAGATTGTTTTGCCATGTCCTAACTCCTTGAATCACATTGCAACTGCAGCCCTTCTCAGGCAGCACAACAGAAACTTGCTCCTCACTCAGGTACTACAGATTGGAAGATAACACCACAATCTAATGATAATGCATAAAACAAACTTCAAGAATTATGGATTCCATGAAGCATGTTTCAAACCAGTAATAAGCTTACAGGCTTACAATTAAAGAGAGGCTGAAAAATAGGTAAGTCTTTTCACCTGGCTTCTACACAGGCTGCTTTAAAATCAGCTTTCTCATATTTACTGTCCCTAAATATTCAATACTGCACCCTTAGTGACATTTCTTAGAAGCAAAATATGACTTTCTTCCAGACCCACTCAAATAAAGAGCTCTGTACTGGGAAAGGCATACACATCCTCTTATTAACTGACTTGTTATTCCTCTTCATCACTCCTGAACTGTGCAAGGAAGCCATTATCACCAAATTACAGTCTACAAAATGCATGGAATAAAAACTAAGATGATTTGGATGGAGACAAAACAACATGTTATATCCACAATATATGCTGAGAGCTTTATTAAACAAAGTTGTAAGGAAAGTCACATATCTTCTTCCTCTCCCTTGGCTGTCACTTTATCTATTTCCTATGCTCCATTACCTCTGCACAAGCCCAGGAGGTGTTTGCACGTAATAGCATTTCATTCTTGATTGAATTTACACTGAGCGTTCCCCTCATATTATGCTTACATATGATTCTGCATTTCATTGCTGCTACTTAAAAAAAACTTGTGAACCCCACGCGGTACTTTGGGAAACATACTTTGTAACCAAATTTTACAAAGCATATTTTTAGATCCCACAGATGCAAAGCGAGGACTTAAGTTCAAGAAATCTTCCTGCGGTTCTTATTCCAGACAGGGACATAATTGTTATGCATTGTGCGTGCTTGTTGTCATTTTGAAACTCTGCTCCAAAGTATCCGTTGCAAGAAGATTAATGCCAAAACAGATAACAGTCTGCTCTTGATGGCCAAATGGTTAAATGGTTTGGAAATCTGAGATAACATGTCTAACATTTCAGTAGCAAGAAACATGCAATCACTTTTGTTATGATCTGCCCCAATTTTGTCTCTGAGAATAAGAATTACAAATGATTTTGTCATTGCTCAGTGAGATATGCCAGGAATTTGTATTGCAGCTGAAATATGATCAAAATAAGCAAAGGGTGTTGGTTTGGGATTTTTTTCACTAGGATCAACAATGTCTAGATAATTTATAAAGAGGTAGGAAGACAGGGTCCCAGCTCTGCACAGTTTACAAGCTTCTTCGCCAAGAACTCATGTAGCAAATCTCCATATGGGTGACTCAAACTGACAGGTATCAAAGGGTAAATGAGAATACGGCAGAAAGGATGAAGAGGATAATAAAAATCTCTGCGTTTGGATGATTAAATTGAATATGGGATGTGTTAGATTTTATAAACCTACTAGAAAGTAGATACATAGATACATAAATGAACAACATTTCAAGTACGTTCTGAATGAATAATCCCTCCCCGCCATTTTTGTACATATTATTGTCAGCAATATACAATTTGTAAAAGTGGACCAAAAATATCTGGGAACACCTTTTCCTTTTTTTCCCTTGACCTGTAAAATGATAAACACACATAGTCTTAAAAAGTACTATATATATATTTCTCATTTGGCCTCAATTTGGCTTGGGGAGGCTAACTCTGTCCTGGACAGAACCAGGACACCTTATTAAAATAACAAAAAAAATACTAAAACCAAAAATTCTACATTTTCACAAACAATCTCAAAGTACTGATGTTTCTCTGAATCATGAAATGATATTCAATTAATGTGCTTCAAAATGGTACTCTCTTCTTTTGCATAACTGGAAGGATAGGAGTGTATGCTTAACCATATTTCTATCGTGGAGAGCTACTTTATAAATAATGTTGGGAGGGGGGGGTGGTGTCATCATTTTTCCATGATGCTTGAGTTAAACCATATCAAACTAAGAAAGTAAGGTTTAAAAATTAAGAATTACTGTATTGAAAAAGTTAGATTTTATCCAGAATAACTCTCCATACCTATCCCAGATTTCCTCAGGAAAACACAGGTGGACAGACACACACATATGCCTGTGTTTCTAAAATATATTTAACATCAATGAAATAATTTAACAGAAAGAGAAAACTGAACATTACTAAATATTACAAAGTACACTGTAATACTTCCAGAACTACTCATCACAGGGCACTTTCCTGAATGGCTGGCATTAGAGGGAACAGAATTGTCACCGTGTCCATTAAATCTTATGTTTCTCACTAAATTTCTCATTACAGATAGATTTCCACTTTGATGTGGACACTTCACTTTATCTGAAAGTCCTTAAGGAAAAAAAAAAGCACTCTTATCAAACATAATAGAAAGAAATTGCTTTGAGAAAATGCTGTGTAGTTATTCCCATCTTTTACTATCTGAGCTTACTTCAGTGCAAACCATAAAATAATAACTAAACCCTAGTTCTAACATTTAACCTTTATGTGGCTTAGCAGTTATTTCTAAATTATTTCAATAAATATCTTCCCATATCATTTTTTTTTCTTTTTCTTTCCCTAGCCAGAATATTAGCAGACAGGCAGACAGCAGGGTGCTGCCCAGGAACAGTATGCCATGGACCGTTCCTACGGGAACTGGAAACCTCTAGGCTGTGTCACCTTCCTTGCAGTGCATCTCTCACAGGGAAATTCAAATAAGTTTGAAAAAGAAATGAAAAAAAAAATGCAGAGACTGATTGAAATTAAGTAAGAATGTCTCCAAGGAGAAGAATCAGTACCAAAACATTACAAGGAAAAGATCATAATTTTCTTTTGAATATTGTGGAAAAGTGCTTGTTTTCACATTATTTTTTAAACAATCCATTACAATTCTTTTGATGTAGAGGGAACTGAAACTGAGTTCTGCTACTCATTCTTTTTCTTTCTGAAA
This sequence comes from Zapornia atra, assembly GCA_013400835.1. Classification (NCBI taxonomy): domain Eukaryota; kingdom Metazoa; phylum Chordata; class Aves; order Gruiformes; family Rallidae; genus Zapornia; species Zapornia atra. The sequence goes on from VZTU01009881.1 coordinate 15,959, forward strand.
CAGTACTTTAAAAAAACCCAAACCACAATCTGCTATTTATACTTATTTTTGTGCTAAAAATTATAAGCACAGTGAACAAGGCTCATTATGCAATGGCAGTAGAAGGAGAGAACATTGAAAACGATAACCTAACTGACTATTCACCCATCATTCAAACCAGGTTGATGAGTAATTTCTCCCATATATTGTTACATAGCATCCCCGAACGTCCATCCTACAGCAAAGTCTAACCATGATGGCACAGCCCAGGCACTTCAGAAATAGGCGTACAGCAATAGATGAAGTCAAGAGAACATTTTCTGTGAATCCTACAGTAAAAGCCTCCCCCATTTTTTCATAAGAAAAAAAGATATGCTTTGTATTTCACACTAAGATCTCCAAAGGTTGTCCTATTATTTTATTTAAGATTTGTGATTTTAAGATTGTATAATGAAAGACCTTCAAGGGAATTGGGTAATGAGCACTCTAGGAAATTAAGTGTCAGGTGTACAATTTCTTTAATTTCCACTAACAATTCTGGTTTATGAATAAATCATTTGAATTATTAGAGATACACAAAATTGTTACATGCATACAAAAATATTCACAAACAAAATATATAAAATCTCACGTTGACAAAGAATATTAAAAAAGAATTTAATAAACCCCAGAAACTAATGTGCAACATGAACCAATATGACTGAATAGATGTTTAAACACGGACGGTTTTCCTTAATCTCACCTTATTTAGCTCGAAAATTTAAAAGAAATAATCTTAGACATTGTTGTCAGAAAGTGAGTGATGTTTGACCTAAAAACATCTGCAGTCTAGCAGGAAGAAAATGGGGTGGGGAAGCAAAATTTACTGACATTAAATTTGCATAAACTCATCAGATAAAAAACAAGAGCATTTCCAGCGAAAGTCTTTCTCCACTGAATTTTTGCACTTGATCAGTATGCACCTTTACAAGTCTATATCTTAAAGGAGACAAGCTAATTGTCTTGCAAACTGTTCCAATTCTACAATTGCACTGTTCTTTCTACCCTTTATTCTCTGCCTACATTTCATCCATCTTTCAATTCTTCTCTTAACCAAACAATAAGACCTGTGAGACAATTTCACCTACTTTTCCCCCAACTGAGAACAATAATTTAAGTCCTGACTGAAACTGTTTATAAATACACAACTTCTCCCACTCACACCTTATCATAATTTAAATGCACAAAACCATACTAATTCCTTTCCTGTAAACCCTTCTGTCTCTAAATTGACTCTATTAACAATATCTGTTGTGGATTGTTATTGCATATATGTATAAGCTCTATAATAAGTAGCTTAGTATAGGTAAGTAGAAGGGCTATTTTTGAGTTCCTAACATCAGGCCCAAGATAGTACCATACAGTCATTGATACCTGAAAGTCATTGCTCAGAAGGATGACTTGGTTATGCTCATGCCCAAATCAGCTTCTGCTGCCTCCCAAGCACTTCCCCTTGACTTGAACCAATTTGCATGAGAGTGCCTCTTTAGTAAATTAGTACTAAATTTATTAATTTTATTTCCTCTAAATTAATCAAGGAATATTTATAAAATCAAAATGGCTGAGACAATTGATTTTACTAACTGATTCACAGCACACGGATGCCAAGGTCTTAGAGTCATCAACTTGTACCTATGGATCTCATTTGATTCCTTAGCATCTATGTTCTCATTCCTTATCACATGCTTTAATGACAGATCTGGAAAAGAAAAAAATCCAAAAGCCCCACCTGAATTCACACTACCAGAAAAGGAGCTAATAATTTCTATAGTTCTGATGCACTTTTGCTCTGCAAAACACAATCACTTTGTCAGAGCTGAATCCCACATGTGAATGTTATTATAGGAATGTGCCAAATATACCAGTTTCCATCACGGAAATATTATGCCATATGGGCAACATATGAAGACGTAGAAGGATTTATAAGAACAGTTAAAAATGTTATCAGTACAATCACGATGCACAGTAGGAATTTAAGACACATAAGATACCAGAAAGAGAAACAGTTCCATTCGTATGGTCAAGCATATGTCAAAAGGTTGGACATTTACCCTGAGATCTAGTCCCACACCACGCCACCTTCAAAATTGTCTGAATAAATGCTTGCGTGACATACACAGTAAGACCACTCTGGTAACTTGCAGTAGCACAAAAGACATCACTGCCCACGAACAGAGAAATACTTAAATTCACCTGTTAATTATTTCTTTCTTTCACCTTCTTTGCTACTTGGTCAAAAAATATAATAGGTATTTCTATGAACAGGAAAGTAAAGAGGGGGAAAAAAACCCAAACCAAAACAGGATGTTTGTATTACAAAAAAAACCCGAACAAAAAACCAGGATGTTTGTGATTTTTAACACGTGTCAAATCTTTCTGTTGAGGCATCAAAAGGAAGTCACTTTGAACATGAAAATACAAGTTTTCTCTTTACTACTGCTAATATTAGAACACAATTTTTCAGTGTTTTTATTTGGGGGGGGTTGGAGAAGGGGTTAATACAAAAATAATCAAACACTTGGAGCTATGATAATCAGGGTGACAAAGATAACAGATGACAGAAATCAAGCAGTTTTCCAGTGTTCCAGAGGAGTAACATCACTGCCTTTGGTCTGACTATCCAGGGGCTCATTTGCACTAATGAACGGTGGGAACTGGCTGCTTCGTTTGCAGGGCTATGTCAGGAATCAGACTGGGGGCAACCACAGAGTAACTACATTCCCTGTGGGATGTGCTGGCTCCCTCAGACAGAGATATCATCTATCATCAGGGACCTGTACAGGCTGGATTGAATGACCAGGGCATGAGTTTCAACAAGGCCAAGTGCTGTGTCCTGCACTTGGGTCACAACCACCCCATGCAAAGCTACAGGCTTGGAGAGGAGTGGCTCAAAAGTTGTCTGGAGGAGAGATACTTAGGGGTGTTGAGCAACAGCCAGCTGAATACCAGCCAGCAGTGTGCCCAAGTGGCCAAGAAGGTCAATGGCATCTTGACCTGTATCGGGAACAGTGTGGCCATCAGGAGTAAGGAAGTGATCCTTCCCCTGTATTCAACACTGGTGAGGCTGCACCTGGAGTTCTGTGTTCAGTTTTGGGCCCCTCACTACAAGAAGGACATCGAGATGCTTGAGCATCTCCAGAGAAGGGTGACAGAGCTGGTAAAGGGTTTAGAAGACCAATCTTATGAGGAGTGGCTGAGAGAGCTGGGACTGTTACATCTAGAGAAAAGAAGACTGAGGAGAGAGACCTCATCACTCTCTGCAACTATGTAAAATAGTGAGATGGGGGTTGGACTCCTCCCTGGTAGCTAGTGACAGGACAAGGGAAAACAGTGTGAAGCTGTGCCAGGGGAAGTTTAGGTTGGATATCAGGAAAAAATTCTTTACTGAAAGGGTTGCTAGATATATGAACAGACTTCCCAGGGAGGTGGTTGACTCACCATCCCTGGAGGTGTTTAAAAGAAGAGTAGATGTTGTACTCGGTGACATGGTCTAGTGTTGGACCTAGTAGAGCTGGAGAGATGGTTGGACTCAATGATCTTGAAGGTCTTTTTCAACTGAAACCATTCTATGATTGTATGATTCTATATTTTACAGTAGAAAACTGCCCCATCAGAAAAGCAGGGATGAATCAGACTAAGTGTATGTAGGTATCTAAATCTGAGTTTGTCACCAAGTCTCTATTGAGAGAAACAATCCATTCCAGGAAGCAATTCTCCTCTCATATTGTAGATGTCCACTTCAGAAGCAGACTAAACCACAGATGTGCCAGTTTCTTTCTACTGAATTTGGAGGTAAGTTAGATAACTCTTGGTCACGTTGTTAATCAAGTTAGAATATTTTAATTTTAAGCAATTATTATCTCCTCCACGATAAATCAGAGTATATATGCAGACAGCGACAAAAACCTCAAACATGATCTGTATTTTTTAACTCTTACACTTATATAGAAAAAAATTTCATGTTTAGAAATCAGTTACAATTATTTAAATGCTTTGATCTACTTTGATATTTTGTTAGGCCTAAAATTGAGGGGTTTTTATCACCCTTTATCTTCTTAAGCAATTTCCACATGCCTGTAAGTATTGCCAGATATGTGAGAGGCTCAATAATTACAACTCTCAACTCTCTTCCTTTCCAGTGCTGCTTCTATTACCTAACTTTCACTTCAATAGATTTTTTTTTTAAAGGAAATCTACCTAAAATTATCATTGCACTCTAATAGTCTGGATCAAAGACTATTTATTACAAATTTATGATTTTTTTTAAGCTTTTACATCAGCAAAAAGCTTAATATCAGTACTTATTAACAAAAGTGGTGGTGCACATTTCAGATGGTTAGACCCTGCTCTTGCCTAGTTATTTAAGTGTACAAAAATTAACAGTAAACATCGTATATATTTCTTGTTCAGTGGATCAGTTCAGCTTCTATTTTGTCATCCTGAATGGTCTTCCTACCTTTTATTGGCTATTTCTGATTAGAGGTTTTACAATAATCTCTTAAGAAAAAGATGGATAAGTATTGTCATTTCTTAAGCTGTACTTCTGTGAGCAGCATGTAATTGCAGCAACTGAGTTCCCTGTATATTAGTGGCTAACAGAAAAACTTTTCTTGAGCAAACAGAGGAGATAGTTGCAATATTTGAACTGCATGAACCCTGGTGTGAATTCTATATTTAACAATTCAACCGGAGGCTTTGACAAGTCCAGAAGCACGAAAAAGCAAATTGGGAGCTGGCTGAGGTGACTAAACCTCCATGTATGAAGCTCACATTTGGCCGCACAAAGCCTTTCATATAAGAAGGAAACACATGAACATTAGGAGTGCCGTGAGGATAAGCTAAATTGATCTTTTAGCTCAATAAGAGCAGTGGTCCACAAAAGCAGCAGAATACAGCTCTGGGAATTGATTTGTTACTTTGCTTACTGTATCAGCTAGCAACAGAGACAGATGAGAGGTTTGAGTAACGTGAAATGGCCCACATTTACTACAAAACCAGTTTCCTTTTAATTAAGTCCTCCTTCAGCACTTGATTGCATGAAGAGCATAACTCTTTGGTTCAGTTCAGAAAAATACTTTAACATCTTTCTTGAGGAAAACCTATAGTCTTATTCCTCTTAATGGGATTACTTTCATCTTTCAAGCTCAATGTGTACTCAGCCATTTTCTAGGATTTCATTGCAGTGCACAGTAACCCAAGGAATTTATATTCATTGTATTTATGCTGTAAATTTGTAATCTGCCAATATGAATGCTTGAGATTTTATTTCTGCAGTAGTGAAGGAGGTATTATTTTCATATCAAACAAAACAAAAATAAACACACAACCCCCTCCTAGCTGCCTCCCTGACTAGTGAAAGAAAAAGAGAATCTAGAAAGTCTAACATCTAGTGTTTCTTCAATATGTTCAACATTAACAAAGGACATCAGCTATCAGAGGTGTTAGGCAAAATCATACATTTTATCCTCATCTTACGCATACAAAATTCAGCTTAGTAGAAACAAAAGGTTATATCAAAGAAGAGACAGGCCAAAGGGGACTCCAGGCAGCAGAAAACAGACTGGCCACAAAGGTGAAGACTTCACCAAAGTAGAGAATGTGGGGCAGGAGAGTGAAGATCAGGCAAAATCAGAGCACGGTGTCTCTGCTCAATCCCCCATAATGCCATCTTCACAAGACAGGCAATTTGCTCTCTCATTACTTCTTTCCCTCCCCAGAACCACAGGATCTTACATTTTATTAATCTTAAGCTTAGTGACAATGCATGCCCAGTGGCAGGTCAGTTGAAGAAATAAATGTATGCAGTGGTTACAGAATGGAGAAAAATATTGAAGACCCTTGTGACCCAAGAACAAATATGCCCTTACCCACCTTACAGTGTTTTTAATCAATTTCATTTTTTATTTTTAAACAGCTCTATATAGCATAAAATTTAAATATTTTGCAGGAGCTGTAGCAAGTTACATGTCTGTCTCCTGTTTACATTTGAGTCAAATATTTATTTGGGTAGTTTTGATTACTTCATATGAGTGTTATAAAATGATACATTTATGTAAATCAGAGAATTCTCCACAAGAGTTTCTATAAGTGCAAAAAATTATAGTATTTTGCAGGGGAAAAGAGAAAAAATAATTCAAAGAATTTTACTTACTGCAATAGAACTATGTAACTAGAAACTAGTTGTTTGACACATCCCACAGCTTAAAAAAAGCTAGTGGCTGGTGACTTCTTTTTTTAAACAATGCCTTCATGAAAAAGGAAGATGACACTGCTGCCTGTTCTGCCTCAAGAGGGAATTGCCCATCTGCTGTCAAATCCCTGAATCTATATTATTATTAAACAGTATTTATAGACATAACACAGTAGCCCTTCAACACTGAGAAACCAATAGGGCACATTTCAAGATTGTAGATTTTTAATATTTTTTTTAAAGTTAAAATTCTGGGATAATTTTCCACATAAAAAACTGTGTTTCAAGATCAGTTTCATTAGGAAGCTCTGTTGAGACTTGATTTCTTTATTTTCTTGCAGAGGAAAACTTCTCTAAGAAGAGTTTCATGTCTTCATCCATAAAATGACCAAATATACAATTGTTCCTCCTATTTTTAATTTGCATTTTATGATTACATGTAGATTAAAATTGTATACATTAGTTAGAAACATGCTGTGTATATATTTCCCACAATTTCTGAACAAAAATAGAGTTAATCTTAGCTTTTGTTGTTACTATTGCTAACAACGGTATATTAATATAGATACAAAAATACAGCCTCCTAAAACTGTCTAACAGATCCTCACTACTGCTTAGAACTAAACAATTTGTCAAAATTTTATTAGGACTGCTTCAGCTCTTAAAGAAAAATCACAGCTGAGGTGGGAGGAATGCAAAAGTGGCATAAAGCCATGTTTTCTTTCCTTTAAAATGTGTTTCATTGGCAAGGTATACAATTTAGAATCTTGTTATTTGAGAACAGGATTCATATATAACCACAGAATAATTTAGTTTGGAATGGAGACCATCTTGCCCAACCTACTGCTCAAATGGGACCAAATTCAGAGTGACATAAGGTAACACAGGGCCCTGTCCAGTTTTATGTTGAATAACTCCCAAGGATGGAGAAGCAGCCACATCTCCTCCAGACAGCCTGTTCCAATGTTTCATTATGCTCATCATGAACATCATAATTCCTTTTCCTGCAGCATGTGTCTGCTGCCTCTCATCATTTGCTGTGCACCTCTGAAAAGAGTCTGTCTGGATCTATCTTCTGTACAAGCTCTCTCCTGTAGGCAACAGTAAGGACCCTTATGAACTCCCTTCTCAGGCTGAGCTGCCTTCTCAGGCTGAGCAAGCCCTGCTCACAGACTGTGCTCATACATCAAGTGCTTCAGCCTCTGAGCACCTTGATGTCTCTGTACTGGACACCCTCCACATCTTTCCTGCACACTTCCCTTTGGGAAGCCCAAAACTAGACACACAACTCTAGATGTCTCAGAGTTGTTGATTAGAGTGACATGATCACTTCCTTCAACATGTTAGCGAGGTTCTTATTAAATGCAGGTTAAATGCAGCCCAGCATCTAGTTAGGGGGTTTTTTTAGGGTTGTTGGTTTTTTTTTTTTAGCTGCCTGGGCACACACAGAACTCACAAAGACGTAAAAAATTTTTATACTTTCTATCACAGCAGGATTTCCCCATGGTTCACACTGTTCAGACAGCACAGAACTTTAAGCGCTTTTTATTTTTCAAATCCATGGTATGTTTGCAGAGGGCCCAAAGCAGCACATACTGGTGAAATGTAATCACACAAAATGCAAGGTTGATTTGGCTAAAAGATTAGGTCAGGTGAGGTCCAGTGTTGATGGAATGGGGAATTTAGACTTATAAGATAGGTCAGACTTAGAAATACAGAAAAAATATATTTGCTATTGAAAAAATGTAGTCCTTGTGAAAACAGTGTACTTCTAATACTCTTCCTACACTCTTGTCCTTTCCCTGCTGAACCTAAGGGATGGCAGCTGTACTAACCATGACCATTTATCTTTTCTTGGAAGCTTATTTCACAGGGGAAAAAAATACCACCCACTAAATTATTTCACAATAGGCTAATAAAAGGAAACTGAGGAAAGTTATCTTTAGGCACAACTGTAGCATTAAGTATTCTTGTTTGGGTGATTATTTTCAAATCATTTTCCGTCAGATAATAAAACTGATGAAAATATCTCTTTTACTTCAATAAGTTTAGAATCAGATCCTTAGAGATAAAAATGGTATGTATTTCCTAGTGATTAACATGATAGAGAAATAAGGAAATAGGTGTTAATCGCTCTTCAAAAGGCAGAATTTAGACAACCCTTTTATTGTTACTAAAAATAAATATAGTCTCTAACGTACTGCAAGGAGCTGGGCAAGCTATTTTAAAATATCAGCTGTTGTTATGTGCATAAAGTATTAAAAAAGTCTCCTGACACATATTCTTTATCCCTTGAGGTCTAATTTTCAGACTAATAGAAGTTCTTTTTCTTTCTCCCCTTTTCCTTAAATTTAAGACTCTAGAGCATCCTGCTGTATTTTCTACCCATTAAGAATAAGGTTACAGACTGACAGACATTTGTCATTTTCCTCTATTCTATAAAATGCTGCAATATTTCAGCACAGAAGCCTTGTAGTTTAATTTTTTTCCTAATATATTTATAAATATGTTCATTTGCTAGCTTTTTTATTCACTTCAAAAACTGAAACCACCCTTCCAGTACTTCTCATAAATTAGAATTAATTTTAAAAGTCAAACAGCATGACACAGTATAAAATAATTTTGATAGATATCCCACGTCAAATAAGACAACAATAACTCCCTGAAATATACATAAAATATAGTAGTCTCCTGAACAAATATATTCTAGGTTGCAATTCATAGAGGTAAAGGAGGTTTTAAAACCATTAAAGCCATAAAGTCATTTGTAGAGTTCTGCTATGAGAGGAGGTGCTCAAAATTTCGAAAGAAGCCTCCAGCATGCAGCAGAATCGTTTTCTGCTTCAGCCCTGCTTTGGGAGCTCGTTGATCCTGGTCCAGCAGTGCCCCAGGGAATGTCTGCAGCTGTGTTTTCATATGGAAATGGAAGATCCTAGAGAATGTGAAGCTTTGAAAACAACCATCAAAGCAGCATGACAGCAGAGAGAGATATGGGTCAAATATGCCCCTGAAAGTATGAATGTCAAGTCCCAACTTACTGGCACCGTACTTTGATTCCGGACCAGCAAACACCTCCCTTTAAGCCCATGAGAATACTAAACCAGAAAACACTCAGCTCCAATTGTAAAATCTTCTATGATGTTCCTCAACAGCACATTATTTGAAGATGTGTTGCATGGGTCCTTTTATGGATATGTCACTAACATGAAACTTCATCACACCTCTGTAAAACTCGAAGTACACAATCCAAAAGGTTAAGGACTTCACTTGACCTCTAGCTTACACTTCTGATATAAACTATATGGACAGACACAAATGTATCTGGCTTAACTACAAGTTTTCATTCGACGTCAGTATATTTAGAGTAGCCCACAATAAAGAACTATAAAATTTAATTTGGCTATAACAGTGGCTTCTGTAAAAACAGAGTGTAAATTTGGAAAAATGTATTTTTATGTCCACAAAAAGTTAGGTTAGAAAACAGTTTGAGCAGAAAAAATTCCCATTCTTCTGAACTATCAGAATATTTATGGTAAGGTTGCATGTAAAAAAGCATGTATAAAGTTCCGTACTAAAATGCAAGGTATGTAACTATGGCAAAGGATAGGTAAAATAATCTTCAAACGGGGGAAGTTAAGCTTGCTCTTTCACCTGAAGTCTGTTAGTTGCCCAGCTTATAAAGCAGTATTTTTCTTTCAAAGTTATTTTACTATCATCAGCTGCGCAAGATCCTCAGCAACTGAAAACTCAATTTGGTAATTAATAGTGAAAATACTCCCTTCAAATTTTGTTTACTTCTCAAGTTGACAGATCAAATCTACTTTTTGAATAGTGACAAACTGAGTAGAAAAAAACTTGCTGAATCTTTCTGGATGACTTCTTTAGGGTGACACAACTAATTACCTAAAAGTATCTTTTCCTCTTTGTTTAAAAGCCTCAGTAACAAGCCTGGCTGTAGATCTCACTTTACATAAATACTCTCTTTAGATTAATCCCCTCCGCTGAACCTAATAGGGTAGGCTCAGCTCATATTCTTAGAACCAATGGGTAAAAGTAGTCACTGAAAAATGTTTGTAGTCAAATTGATTAGAAATATTACCTATTATTAAAATACTATTTTAAAAAAATTTCTATGTTCATTCTGTACAACTGAAAACCATGTTTTCAATAACATGTTACAAAATGTTTGGATGGACAGCATGCTTTGGCAAAATCCATGGACAGAATTCAAAATTCAAGGAGATTATTGTATTTGATCTCTTTGAATGGCATTGTCAATTATCTTCAAGCTTTACACAGCCTCCATAGATCTCCACTTTTAGTAGAAATCTATTCCTGCTCATAATCTTCCTCAAACACAATGACGCCAAAGCAGATGTTCTGAGGAAAGGCTTGTTGGTGTCTTAAGAAAGAAGAGGTTTCCATTTCTCTGTAGTGTAGAAAATGTAGTCTATCATCCTCTTCCTCTATCCACACTTTTTATTTTATGAAGAATCCCTGCCTGGTTTTGAAATAAAAGACATCTGGACTGTTTTTGAAAGCAACAGTGTAAAGTATATTCTGTCATGTCTCTCAGCTACTTACAACTTGGCATATAATATATTTTCAGTATTTTCTGGGAATTTTATTTGCAGATGAAGGTTATCTAGAGAAACAACATACAAGTCTTTTGTCAGACTGCCTTACATTTTTTTTCTTTGATGATAAAATCCTGCAAACCATCAGTCTTCAAGCAGATGAGTAAAATACAGTATTTTTCCTCTAATAATGACATGGATGACACTAATGCTAATATTAAATTTCTCTACTACGAGCTTTTTTGCACCTTCTAGTTTAATTATGCAGAACTTAACAAGAAAGATACATACAATCATAGACAGCTAAAATATGTAATGCATTTGTTTAAAAGAAATGCATACTGCTTATTTGACAGAAAGATTAACTATAGATGTTTGAAATGAATAGCCATTATGCTGCGCTTAATATGCTACTTTTACTACTATTATGTGCACCACTTAGGAGAATTTAAGTGGTATTGTGTCTTTCAGTAAAGGGAAGCTGACACTGAAACAAGCTTTTTTTTTTTTTGAATAATTGTCTTATTTAGTTTTTTTTACTTCCATAATTAACCTTTGCACATGCTCTTCACACAAAAGTACCAATTCATTGTGGTCACATCCAAGTAAAGTTTGAGTGGGGGCTAATGGTGTTTTAAACTTTTATGGAGGAAAAATAAAGCAGAGTAAGTGGCCATGATCTTGTGACACAATCAGAGTGGAAATGAACTTAACCAAAGTGCCCTCAGAGACTTAGCTTCAACATTACATGCTGCTGTGAAACAAAGGACAACTTAAGGTCACTTGGTTTTGCTTGGGTGATTTGGAAAATGTCCTGTTACATATGTTGCTAGGATATGGGAATACTTTGCTTTTAAAATGTTTGCTTTGACATTTCATTTTTGTATCAGAAATGCAGCACTCTGTTTTGAAAGAAATATGAAATTGAAACAAAACCCCAAAATAGTAAGCTCGATAGCATGCCAATGGCACTAGGACTTTGAAGTGTGCTAAATTCTGGGTAACTAGAGATGTGTTAGGATAAAATGACTTTCATGAGGCATGTATTTTTATGACGTATTTTTATAAGGGAAGTAGCTGGCTGTGTTAAGATGGTATTTTACACCTGAGGTCAAAAAAATGATTAAAAAAAAAATCTACTAAGACAGAACTGCTATTAAACCTTATTGAGATCCCTGTAGAGATGCAACAAACTCTCCAAATAGAGCACAATGCAAAATGTGACTTTCAGTGACTTTTAAATCAAAACCACAGGAGAGGCATGACTATGATCTTTCACAGGACATACATTTCCGGGGAGGCAAGCACTATTGGATTTCCAACTTAGTTCATATCTGGCTTGGCTTTTCAAAATAGCCAAGTACTCACATGTCCAACTTCATCAGCTCACATACTGCTGCAGACAACCCTACACACTAGAAAGCTGGGACAGGTTGGTTTTTTTTTTATAAAAACCTAAAATTCTTTATCTGTTTTGAAAATTCTGTCTGCTGATCTCACCTGATAATACAGGGATAGATTTAGGAAGAGAATCAAAATTCCATTACATTCATTTCCATGTATTAAGTGATATTAAGACATTTATTAGAGAAGAGGGAGACAGTTAACTGAACTCCAGTCTATATTTAGATATTGATTCTTCCATTTCATGAGAGAATATATTAAATGTCACATTCTGTTGCACAGCCAATTAGAGAGGTAAGCACAACAAAAAATAGTTTTCTTGCTGGTTTTGTTACCAGCACAGCATGGGATCAGAAAGACACAGCTATCCAGCTGGGAACATAAGCAAGAGGAAGACTCCAATAGCACTGACTTAACTAGCTAAAATATTTTAGCCTTAAGATGAAATGCAGAAATAAACTAGATAATTTTAAAATATGTATAACATTAATTGAAATTCTGAAGAGTTAATAATTTGATTTCACATTTAAGTAAGAGACACCTACAGAAGGAAGCAAGCTATGTTTTTTTCTGCCAGAATAATGTGCTAAAATGAGGCATAAGGAAGAAAACCACATAATTCTGAAACATGCATTCAACATCAACTTACAAAAACAAAACGATTCTGAAAGAGATAAAAGGATAATGTGAAATCAAGTCTTCTTTGGCCCTCAACCTTTTCAAATGACATAACAGCTATTTTAATCTAGTGTTCTGTATAGGTGATACTGCAGCTATCACTTATTCTTAAAATATATCCATCCTATTTTAATTCATAAAGCACAGTATAATTCTATACAGTAAATATGGTGATCATTAACCAAGATGAAATAAATGTTTTCCTAATCTAGAAGGTAAAGCAAACCAAAAGCAAACCAAAAATAGAAGGTTTAAACCATGGAGGGTGGGGTAAAGGGAAATATAAGAAAACAAGCAGAATGAATCCTATAAGGCAACTGCATATTTTAATATACATGTACTTATAAAAGTGGTTAGTACAGATGCTAGGCAAAATGTGTCCATTGCTTTGCCTTCTCCTTTTAATTTAAACAAAGAGAAACAATGTAAATATCTGCCTTACAATAAATCAGATTTTTATGAGGAAGAGGAAGCAGAAGAGGATCATAAAATAGAAACTCCTAAACTCAGTTTAGAACTGAACTAAGTGAAAATGTAACACTGAAAAGTTTTGCACAGGCAAGCCAAATCTTTTATATTGCGTAATGTTGCATCTAGGAGGCAGGTAATTACTTTGAAGCTGTATAATGCTAAATTGCTACTGAGTAGCTGAAGTTTAGCCTCTTTTTTTTTTTTTCCTTGCATGCATATGTATTTCCATATTTTCTTGTGTTTTCAAAGATAAGCTACACTGATACAGTTTTGCTGACAAAACACTTGCATTAATGAGCTGTTCATCTCTTTAGGACAATTGAGGAGCTTTTCATAAGCTAACAGCAGCAGGATATAAGCCTTTCAGAAAGTTATTGCAGAAGGAACATAAGAGAAGGTACGAAACATGGTATCTTTCCTCATGGCAACCTGGAGCTTACTATGTGATTTCCTCTTTCTCATGAGCTTTATATTTCAACCATTGACATGCACACTCTTACAATACAATGAGCACAACAATAGAAAGACAGCTGCTTTAAATACCAGAGAAATTATTAAATACTCATTTTTACCCCCCGCAATTATCTTAACATTTGATCCAATAATTGCATTTATGGGATAAAGTAACTGAAGTAACAAGTACATGTATTGCAGCCTATCATGCCTGCTGTGTTCCTTTTTGAAATTATTTCATCCAGAATAAAGATCATGAGGCTTTCAATTTGAAGAAAATAAGTGTTTTTCATACCTTTTGTTTGATGATCATGTCGTTGATATCATCAAGGTCACCTACTATCACTCTCTGAGATTTTATCTCTCGATCCAGTCGAGAAAGCCAGTCAGTGAGTTCTGCCCATGCTTTATTGAAGTCAGCCAAGGCTGGAACCTCCAAAAGCACCGAAGATGGCATTTCTGGTTTGAAGGTGGTGGTTTCCTTGGTTACCCTGGTTTGTGTATCCACAGCAACAGTTTCACCAGAAGTTACTGAAAGAAAAAAAAATGCTAAAATTACTGAGTAAATGAACTATGATAGATGTTTATTTCAGTAACAGCATTTATGCAGTAGAAAGGGAAACACAGAAATGAGCTCGTTTCTTGATGTTATGTCTACCAGAAAGATGAAAATTTAAAGAATACATTAATTTGTTCATCCACAGTATGTCTTTTATAGTATATGCTTAAGACTCCATATTCTCAGCATATTCAAATTTCACCCTTAGACAACCAGGGAGACTTGGCAACACTAGGAAATCTCTCAGTGTAATAAGAATCCCTCACTCAAGGTCACTGAAGTGTTGCTATAGATGAGTCATTTTCAAAAATCTAGCAATGTGGACAGATTTGTTGAGGCTGGAAGCAGCTTGAAAAAAAGTTGGTTGCAATATCCAATGTAATATATGTATATGAACATACACAGCCTGATCAGGTATCTAGAACACATGGGTTTTCCCATGGTCTCCAGTTAGTCTATAGCACTGAATTTGCCTCACCAACAGTTTTCTCCTCATTGTTCCCACCAGGTATTTCCCACAGGTTCCATGACACTTGTGGGAGCTTACACAACAAAAAATTCAGCTTTAGCCAGTTCTTGATTTTTTCCTTCTCATAACTTGAGAATATTATGTGCTGTTAATTGGATATTTATGAATTTTTTACTTTTATTTGGAGAAAACGGTCAAGTTTTCTCCTTTGTGTTCTTTCTTGCTCTATTAATTTGGTTTTAAAAAATCTCTTCATTATTCACTGCTTGGAATGGGAAAATACCTAACACTGAAGAGCAATATATTTCTCTGCAGTCAAAAATTATGAGAGGTGACACATGTAAACATAGGTGGACAGAAAGGCAAGTAATAGGAAATCAGTCAAAATTTCAAGACTGATTTTTACTTCTTTAATTTTGTTATTTACAAATGGTTAGCCGTAACCTGTTCGGTTATTTTTTGCCCTCCAGTTAATCTTGCAAAAATAATTCATTATGCATAATATTATGGCAGATGAGGCTATACTAACTTGTATTTGATTACTTCTCGTTTTTTAAAAAGTCCAGCAAAACAGAAAAAATACTAAAAGAGGGAAAACACAAGAATACATTGCATTGCTTCACTAAGGTGCTAACTCATTAGAAAAGAGAGTCTAAATACCTACCCTTCAGACTAGCTACAGAACTTGATAGCTGAACCAGAAAAGCTAACACAAAGCTCTCTGGAGTGTGCCCTATGTTTTCTAATGCTGAACTGCAGAATATGGTTATTGAAAACCAAATATAAATTTCTAAAGGACTAAGATACTTGGTTGCATTTTTTGTCACTCTCCTTGCAGCATAGAGAAAACTTGTTTCCTGCACTCTTCCTGTGGGGTGCCTGGTCTTTTCCTACACACACACACACCATCACCCCAAAAACCCCAAACACAGGAGCATCACCCCATGCCCAGCAACAGTTGTTTTGCTTTCTAGTACTTCTGAGATTTTGATGGTTTTCCCCACTGGGATTTGTGCCAGTTCAGCAAAGTCTGAAAACTTGAGTAGCAGGTGAGGCTTCAACAGTTTGTCCATAAAACCATTTGAAGCATTAAAAGAATCAGTAACATTAACTGATCCTGCCAAGGAATTTAGCAGCTATATTTCACTAATGAGAATGAGTTTGAGTCACTTCACTGGGGAATCAGTGACCCTCTTCAGCACTGCAGAAAGGGAAAAAGCTGTGCACAAGCATCTAAATGACTGTAACTGTAAAAGCACCATAAAATGCTGTCAGGATTAGAAATACTGTATGATTACAAACAATTTACCAAATTAACATACACATTATTTATCTGGTCTGAATAAATGGCAATATTATACCAAAAGGGACTCCTGCAAATGAAGATTTTTAGTGGCATACATTGCAATTAAATGTATTTATCCACCCATCCATACCATTTTGCATTTCTGAAGTGCAAACCTTACATTTTTCCTTTCTGTACTTTAAAATCACATACCTGTGGATAGCTGTGAAGCACCCTAATTATTGTAAAAGGCTGTTCTAACAAACAGGTGAGAAAAATGGTTATATCTTTCTGACATGGGTTTTTCTAAGGGTTTTTTTGTAACATCATACTCCGCTATAGCAAAAAGTATCTTATACAGTTAAAGACCAGCCATTTTCACTATCAAAAGCAAAACAGGTAGCTCTAAAGGATCTCTTTCCTTCACCCTTTTAGTTCTATTTTGTATATTTTTACACAGAGATGTGAATAATTAATAATCTATATTCATCAGGTTTTCTTTCATCTGTGTTGAAATTACTACAGATATTTTCTGCTCTATTCTATTTATCTAAATTATGCAAACAAATCAGAGGTTACTCAGTACTGGAATACTGTGTCTAGTTCTGGACCCCCAGCACAAGACAGCTAGTGAGGTGAGGAGAGAGTCCAGTGAAGGACCATAAAGATGATTAAGGGACCTGAAAGAGCTGGGACTGTTTATCCTAGAAAAGAGAAGACCTGAGGGCTGTGACATCATTGAAGGGAGAGGGCAGACTGCAAAGAGGACAGACTCAGGCTCTTTCCAGTTGTGTGCTGTGACAAGAGGCAACGGGCATAAAATACAACACCAAAGGTTCCCTCTGAACATCAGGAAATACTTTTTTACTCTAAGGGTGACTGAACCCTGGCACAGGTTGGCCAAAGAGGCTGTGGAGTCTCCATCCCTGCTCAAAAGCTGCCTGGACATTATCCTGGGCAGCCTACTCTTGGTCACCCTGCCTTAGTAGGGCATTGAACCAGATGAGCATCAGATGTCCCTACCAAATTCAATCACTATGAGATGCTGTGATTAGTCAGTCCCACAAAACGAGTCCTGACGTAGGGAATTTTTAACTGTACTTTTGAATTCTTCTATGCCACTTTGCCCATAGCTGTTAAACCAAGATAAGAGGGAGGGCCTTCAACGATCAGAAGTTAATGTACTGAACCTATCAGTCACTAATGGACACAATTGGCAGAACTTATGTATTTTAGCAGAGGATTCAGCACATTACCTAAATCAAAAAGTTCCAACTCACACGTCAAAGTTTGAATTCTTTGGATTCATATTGCCTTCACCCAACAATCACACTCTGTTTTGGATGAGATGTGAAACAGGTCTTTAAATAATGACTAGTGCTTAGCACCCCAAAGTTTCCTCCTGTGCTGGCTAGAAAGCAGCAAAACACTATTCAGCACAACACTATTAAGCACCACATTTTCACACTTTGGCTGCAGTCATCATCTCTCTCATCCTTCTCCTCAAAGCAGCAATACACCATAGCTTTCCTTTGGCTACCAGCAAATAAAGGAACGAGTTTAACAATGACAGCTGCAGGGAAGGAATGATCATCTTCTTCCACACAGTGACAGACCAGGAATTACTTGGAAAAAAAAAAAA
>VZTU01009881.1:33739-93899 GCA_013400835.1 Zapornia atra
GGGGCCCACACAGTTGCCAACTTTGGATCATCAAACAAAGGTAGCATTTCAACAAAGTCACATCAACCAGGAGTAGCAAAAAATGAGGGAATACTGTATTACTATCTTCAAGGCAATGAGAAATAAAGTGTTATTTCTCACAGTGTTATTTTAAGGCAAAAGGAACTTAACAAGAGAGTTATTTATCATACACATACAAACAAGAAATATTTAATTTGTAGAGTCACTTATTTTCACAGAATCACAGAATCATAGGGGTTGGAAGGGACCTCGAGAGATCATCGAGTCCAACTTACTAATGTAATGTAATCGGTTCACTTACTAATGTATATTAAATCTAGAAAAGAATTTCAACGTTAAAAAAAAAAGTGTTGCTACTAGTTACTAAGTTTAACTGAGTTGGCACTTGGAGTTTACGAACTTCAGTGGTCTAAAATAATTCCCAGAAAATCACTAAGAAAACTAAACATTAGTTAGCACTTTGTCTTCATTGTTCTGTCCTGGAAGCAAGGTGAATTCAAAAAGGGCCACAGAATAATCATCAATATCCTCAGAATTATACACAATGTTTTTTTCTGCCAACATAGTAATTGCTGTTTAAAGAGAATGCCTTAGGTTGTAGTCTTTTAATGTTTACAACCAGAAGGCTCTTGTATTTTTCATCTTTGTTCAGCAGTGGGAGAAAATGGCAAAGAGGTTTTTGAGCATGTCTGTCTCTCATGAATGTCATTGAATTGCCTGAAGGACAAAAAACCATGCAACACACAGTACCAACTAGAAATAAATAATGAAAACAAAAGATACCATCATTTTCTATAGATTTCAAAGTGTTTTGCTTGGATCTATTTTGTTTGTTTTAATATTGTCCTTTAGAGCTTTCTGTGTTTGATTTCTTCCTTTGCCTTCCTCTCTCTGAGCTGGATATTAAAAATCTGTTGGACACCTAGAGAAAATTATATACTGAAGACATAAATGTACAGAATTTTCTATATTGTTTCACCCCTGGATGAGAATTCAACTCCACAGATCAGTCACAATTTCCTGTAACAATTCCAAACTGTCATTTCATTTTACCCTCTCCTCACATGAACTTCATAATATTGTAGGTCGAAGTGATTCAGGGCAAGGCTCATTATTTGCTCATTATTTGCTGTGACATTACATATCGTGGTCATGACACATGCAGTTATTGAAAAAAAAAGTCAAGAACTTTACCAAAGCAATTAAGTGTGAAAAGTATGTGTAAGTGTTGACTTCTAGTCTTTACAAAGGCATGGATACTTAGGTCCACTTCTATCTGACCTAAAGTTCATGTAAAGGTCTTGTATGTCCTCTGGAACTTCAGAGAGTCTTAGACAACAGGAAAGCAGTCATTTAGTTTGGTATTCACTTAGGTTAAGCAGATGTTCTCATCTCAGAGGAAGTTTATATTCTCATCAGTATTTCAGGTAAATTGAAGAAAAAATTCCTAAACTGGGACTCTATGGAGCCTCCATAATCTGGTAAGATTGTCTGACATCTCTTAGCATCTCACATATTTTCACCTGAGTATATACTCAAGAGTTTGCCAATTAATATTTATTTGATTGTTTTTTGTCCTCTGATGGCAACTATTCCAGAAGAAGGTATTCCTAATCTTCTAATGTTCATAGGTTTACTGCTCTGGATTTTGGCTTAAGTTTTTTTATCCCTTTGGTATAGTTTTTTTTGCATCAAGAAACTTGAAATACTACAGAGAAGTCTGTAAGGTACTAGCAAAAATGCATTGTCCAGTATAATATCTTGAAGCTTTTTAAGGAGATATGTTATCTACTGCCACCAAGGATGG
Organism: Zapornia atra; assembly: GCA_013400835.1. Classification (NCBI taxonomy): domain Eukaryota; kingdom Metazoa; phylum Chordata; class Aves; order Gruiformes; family Rallidae; genus Zapornia; species Zapornia atra. The sequence goes on from VZTU01009881.1 coordinate 35,568, forward strand.
CAATAATCTCTTTGACTTTGACAGAGGAGTTAAAACATTTGAGTTATCAAAGTACTTACAGAAATTACCTTTGGAGAGTGGTTGCAGGGTGTGTTTCTTTTGACATTTATCTACCCTCAGAAAAAAAACCCAACAAATCACTTAAAACAGTTTATCTGTTCCTTATATATGCACATATATGACAGGGGTCATTCAACAGAAGTGTATAAATGATTGGTTAAAATTAATAGGTAAATATAAATGAACGTTAATCATACGATATGGAGCAACAGATCTCATTCTCAACCAATTTATCCAGAACTGCACTGACAGTTTCTGTGACTTGAATGGGATAGTTTGTTGGCTTGGGGTTTCTTCCCCATTTGCTTTTATAAATGCAAAACTATATATTTTTGTTTGTTTGCTTTTAAATATCTCAGTAGAAAATTCTATCCTACCACAGCACATCAGAATAAGGACTTAATCTTTCAATTTATTTAAAGGTTATAACAGTTCACTCTTGTGATATAATAAATCACAAAAACAAAAGGACAATGAAAATTTAAGACATTAAACCACACCAACCTGTAGCTTTCCAAAGAACTTAGTACATTCTACTCTTTAACAAAGAAGGAACAAAGTAGAGCAGTAGTAGGAGAGAAGTACACAAAAATAAAATGTCTAACAAAAAGCTGAAAAACAATCCAACAATACATGGAACTAGGTGTGATTTTCAACTTGTTTTTGAACCTTGAAAGACACTGGATGAAGGTCAAGAGTATATTGGTAATATTTGAATGTGTTATGTTATACTTTAAGAGGAAGGTGTCATGAAATTGAAATTCAAATATTAAGTGCAGAAATAAGAAAAGCAGATTGAATTCAACTGCAGGAATGCACTGCCCCCCCCCCCACTTCTTTTATTCTGCTTATTTCAGTGTTGTGTTTCAAGAGAGGGTCAAACTGACAACTCAAAACATATCAAACTCCTTATTTAGGTACTGAACAGGAACAGAACAGACAGGAAGAATGACAACACTCCCAAAAGCTTCAAACCCCTTCCAACACCACCTTACAAGCCAAAGTCCTTAAGTAGAACTGACTCAGTTCACAGAAACGTTCCTAACAATCCTTCTGAATGTTTTAAATAGTGTTGAATTTTTAATTATGTAAGGTAACTGTATCTATGAGGTCAAAGCTTTTCGACAGAGAAGAAATAACATGGTAACTGGATGCAGATTTTAATTCAATTTGCATGTCTAGCCTGGGGATTTAGTTCTATGCTTAGTGGTACCAATTAAGGCATATGCCAGCCTTAAGCCCTTTATACAATGAATAATAGTACGCACACTCACTAAACTTCATTTCTGTTTTAGTTAAGGAAACTCAGCTGAGTTTTTCCCACTGAGGAAAACAGAAGAATACCTGTACCCTGTAGCATATGCAGAAACACCATTGCTCAACCAATTTGTTATTTTAACACAAACAACATTGCCTTGTCTAGTGATAGACCAAATGAGCATTCCCTCTGTGGGTAAACCAGCAATCCACTGATTTGGAGGTGGCACACCAGGCAGGTTTTCCTTATTTCGTGGGAATCCAGTCTCAACAGCACTCCAGCCTTGTGAACTCGGTCAGGAGCAACTAGACTGCACAACAGAACAGGTCAAGGTCTATCACCTACTTCAGTGGGTTGTTTTTGTTTTTCCCTTTGATTTTTCTCTTATGCTGTGTCACTGCAGCCAATTTTCTACAAGGCTTGAACATTCACGCTTATATTCTTAAATTCCAAGCAGGCTTCGCTGAGAGATATGGAAAGATGCTTCTGAGACTGATTTATTCCTTAAACTTGTTCCAGTGGTAAATGAATAGTCTCATCTCTATCTGTCCTTGAAACTTAAGGAAATAAAGTTGAGAGTGCATTAAGTTTTTCCATGCGCTATAACCCCTCATGCAAGGGGCTCGCTGCCAATAACACACTTTTTGCAGAGGGGGCTACAGTTACTTGCCAGGTGTTCTGGGTCACAAAGGAGTTTTGAAAGAAAAGTAATAGAATTACTTCTAGAAATAGAAAACTAATAGAAATACTATGGACAATAGCTCTGATTAGCTAAAATAAGTATTATTAACTTATTACAAAAAAAAAAAAAGCCCAAATTTGAAAGCAACAATGGGGGTCTTTTGGTGATCTACGTTGATAAAATAAATATTGTCAATGAAATTCCACCCAGGGCTCTAAATGTGGAAAATATGCAAGCTTATGAGCATTGTATCTCTAACACATTCGTAATGGTTTAATCGTTTTAAACACAAAAATTACATATTTCAAAGTGAATCTTTTTCTCTATAACACGCCAGTGACCAATGTCTGACTGTCTTAGCCTTGATTATTTAGTAAAAAGAATTCCCAGAAAGAATTTGCAACTGTATCATGGATATTTCATAGACAGCAATTTTTATAAACAGGTAATAGTACCTGATTTCAGAAACGCTTCAGGGAATATTTACATGTACTATTGTCAGCAATTCAAAATACAAGTTAAGTGCTTAGACTTCATATTCAAGAAACTTCTAATGATTTCAAACAAGTCATGGGTTATATATATTTTAGATGAGTACAGGTTAAAAAAAAAGCTTATGGGATTATTAGTAAAAGTTATATCTAAAATAGTCTGTAGAGTGGGATGAGCAGAGGGAGCAAAACTGAAGACCCCATAATTTTTAGAGATTTAGAAGAAAGTAGAAAGTCAAGGTTAAAAACTGTTAAAAGTATTTACAAGTGAATGTGTACTGCTAGAGATGAAAAATAACCATTAAAATGTTTGTTTCTGATTCAATATTGTTATATTAATAAATATAATAAGTTTAAATGAGGAAGTTAAGTGTCCACTTTCTCAGGCTTATCTTTGTCATAGGAAAGATCTGATAGAATTTCCTTCTGTCTTCCTTTTCATATGCAGAAGTATGACTAAGCTATTTATTGTATAGTGCGTTTTTCCAAATTTCTCCAAACACAACAGAAAGATTTTTAGATATGGCTTTCACCCAGTGTAAAGAAAACCTCTTGCTGTCACAAACACCGGACTGCAACAGGAATAAGAACTTACATTACTGTCTGTCAGAAAAATAGGTAGACTCAGTGAAACACAAAGATTTAGAGTGATATAAATAAAAGTAGGCTTGCATGCATCATAACATAAATACCATTAAGGTGAAGTTAACTCAGTGTTACACAGAAAAAAGTTGAGATTATGACATGCTGTTGAGAAGAGCTTGTGCAAATTCTCTGTATGCAAGATACTTAGAAGTTGAATGCTAATGATATGATGAGAATACTGATATCATAGAATCATAGAATGCGTTAGGTTGGAAGGGACCTTTGGAGGTCATCTAGTCCAGTCCCCCTGCAGTAAGCAGGGACATCTTTACTAGATCAGGTCACTCAGAGCCCCATCAAGCCTGGCCTTGAATATCTCCAGGGATGGCACCTACACTACCTCTCTGGTCAACCTATTCCAGTGATCTACCACCCTCATACTGAAGAACTTTTTCCTAATAACCAACCTCCCCTTTTCAAAGTTAAAACCATTACCCCTCGTCCTATTGCTACATGCCCTCATGAACAGTTCTTCCCCAACTTTCTTGTAGGCACTTTTCAGGTACTAGAAGGCTGCTACATGTTCCCCCTGGAGCCTCCTCTTACCCAAACTGAACAAGCCCAATTCTCTCAGCCTATCTTCATAGGAGAGGTGCTCCAGACCTTTGATAGTCTTTGTAGCTCTCTGGACATACTCCAACAGGTCCACGTCTTTCTTGTGTCAAGGGCACCAAAGCTGGAATCAATATTTCAGATGAGGTCTCACTAGAGCAGAATCACCTCTCTCAATTTGCTGTCCACACTTCTTTTGATGCAGCCCAGAATGCAGCTGGCCTGCTGTGCTGCAGATGCGCATTGGTGGCTCATGTCCAGCTTTTCATCCATGAGTACCCCTAAGTCCTTTTCTTCAGAGTTGCTTCCTAGTACATCATCTCCTAACTTATAAAGGATAATGGGGATTGTCCCAACAGATGAGCTCCTGAGGTCCCTAGCAACCTCAACCTCTATGAGATCCTGTAAAGCTATACTCTCGGTTCCACTCTCTAAACCCAAGTTTAAATACAAATGTGAGGACAACAAATGCTGTGGGAATGAAGCATCTAGAACTGAAGACAATATATGGAAATAATCTTGGTGCATTGTACGTAAACATTCAACTGATTGTTCTACATGTGGTGGAAAAAGCTTTAAATCTGCAGTACGCTATCCTAGTTAGACTATGACCCAAGCAGGTAGCATAAAATCAATTTAAGACTGTAATAAATATCTGTAAACTAATGTAGCATTAATAACTCTTGCTCTGATTGAACCTATTGTTCTATTCATACCTTTCTGAAAGATAAACTGCCTGAAAGTTCAGGCTTCTTTTAGTAAAATAACGTTATCATGATATTCCCTGTGAACCTTTCCTTAGGCAAACCTCAACATAATTGATGGGCCCACAAAAAATTGAAAAGCAAAAGGCTAGGGTATAAATGGATTACTTTTAGTGAGGGTAAGAATTAAGCAGACTTCAATGCTAAACTAAAAAAGGGATCACAGGAATCTTTCACATACTAGCTATGTGGTAGTTCCAGATTCAATTTATAGCAGCATCACTGATTACAGAACCATGGCTATTTTAACTATCAACACAAAGTTCGGTGAAAACAATAATCTGAAATTATCCAGTGTCACCACTGGATACCCATTACAATATTGAGGTAATACTTCAAAAATAGTCCAGATTGGAAAGAGGGTGGGAAGGTATGAAACAACAAGCCACAAAGCAAGAAAAAAAAACAAACCCCAGTACATTCAAATTAATGATTAAGATTTTAAAATATCTCTTCTGTAAATAAAGTTTCTTGTTTATGCAAACTACATATAAAACATGATTGTGTCTGCTACTCCTTTCTGTTCAGTAGCTATTTGTTTCGATAACCTTCAAACTGACATATTGTCAGAAATATTTCTGCTATAGCAAAAGTAATCATGTACTTTTGAGATCACTGGTGCTTTTGTTACAAACGTACAAGTTGATTCAAGTGCTGAGATACTGGCACAATGTCCACTCAAATTATCTTAAGGCTAATATCACTTATAAACAGAAAAGCTGCAAAGTTTATACTGCAGTAATGCTTTGGATCTCAGAGACTTCTATGACACAAACAACCAATTTAAAATTTATTTATCTGTAAAACATAGTAATAGCCTGTGTATTCAAAAGTACAGACAGTGGAGCTGCTCTTTGCCATATCAGGACTACTTATATGTTTGGATTTTTAAGGATATAATTACCTGTCCAGCTCTTAAAATTTTTCAGCTAAAGGAAGTGTTGAGGAAACACTGGAATGCAACAAGTTCCACCTGAATGAGGGGAAAAATGTCTTCACTGTGAGGGTGACACAGCACTAAGACAGGCTTCCCAGCGGGGCTGTGGAGTCTCCTTCTCTGGAGGGAGATACTCAAAAGCAATCTGGATGTGATCCTGAACAATCTGCTTAAGGGGATCCTGCTCTGGAGTTGGACTAGATGATCTCCAGTGGTCCCTTCCAACCCTTGCAATTCTGTGATTCTGTGAAAATGTTCCAGCATGTTTTGGGATCCCTTGAAGTAATAGACAGAATCAATACAAGGAGTGTCTGATGAAATTAAGACGCTATCAAGCAATTTTATCCTTGAAAAAAATCTAATAATATTACTTTTTGTTTTATTTAAATTAATATTTTAATAATGAAATATAATTTCATGTTTGTATTTATTCCTTCCCCCTCAAGTGTTATCAATAATTGATTCCTGCATCCCTAATCAAGTTTTGAACTATCAAGAAACACACACCATCATTTCTGGGCTGAAGAGTTTCAATTCAAGAAGACAAACACTATTTTTATAAAACAGCTTTTCTCCTGTTTTTTCTTTTTTTTTGTTTGTTTGGTTTTTAATTGCAGTAGTTTTTTACCCCTATAAAAGGTATTTCTTTTTTTTTCCAAAAGGGTAGGAAGCTTTTTGAGTAAGCAGTTGTTACAGTTGTTACAAAAGGGTTTCATGAAAATGAATGTTTTGTACTATAGCACTGTGGTGTTCCATCAAATTTTGTCACATACTTGCCTTGTAAAAAACATTGTGACAACATCTGTCACAAATGATGCAAGCACCTTTCAGTATTCCTTTTGTCAGTAAAAGTAACACGTTCCTTGATTTAGTATGCAGCTTTCAATTGGACGTCAATCTATATGACAACAATTTACATTTCCAGTGTACTGCTATTGGCATGTAGCTGAATTTTGGCAGCTAATTCTTTGATATAAGGAAAAACACATATTGCCAGCAGCTCTAACTTTTTACAGTCTCGTGAAAATCGCCTCTAGTTTTGGTAAGATTCAGAAACCGATTTAGAAGGCATAAACTGCTATCCTATCCAAGGGGAACTCTGAAGAAGAAAGTATAAAAAAACCTGTACACAGATACAAAGTGATCTCTTAAGAATGCCAAAGAGCCAGTGGAAGGTAGCTTAAAAAATCTTTTTTAAAAATTGAAAAGGTTTGAAGAAGCTTTGAAATATATAAAAGTTCAGTTATTAGCTAATTTAACAGCATTACAGCATTTGTTTGAAAGAATAAAAATCCAAGTCTACCCTTATTGTTAGAGAAAAATTCTGCAGAATTAAGAACAGTTGTTCAAAGCTAGAGAAGGCAACCCTCATCACTGCCACTTTGTTTTTGACAAAGTAAGTCCTCGAATCACTGCAAGCACCTTCTGTTCTTATCATATCCTATCATATCATATCATCAGATATGTTAAAATATCTTTCCTCATACTTTGTGAAACGCTTGTCAAGCTTTCTCATAAAAACACATATAATGCTTACTTTTCAGGTCAAAGTAACCTCTATTGCTCTCCCAGCTATTTTAGTTTGACCTTAGGAAAAGTTGCCTTAGGGAACTCAAGTGTCATCTGACCACTGATGAACTGCTGAAGGAAATGTCACTAATGCAAGTCTTTACCTGCACATCTCCATCAGCATGTTCCCTGCTACTCCACACTGACACAAGCAAAGACAGCAATCTGATACTTCAGTGACAAACATCATCTAAAAAAGCAAGACTAAAGAATTTTCTAGCTGGAGTGGAAGAGAAGGTTTTCATTTGCCCTGTTTTCCTCATTTTAGCCTTCTATAATTTAAGAAACAAGACTGTCTGTCTTTCATCCTCTCACGCTCTCCAACTAGAGCAGAAACATTAGAAACAATTATGAGCTTACTTCATCATTCCCTGTGGCCTTCACTGTGATCTGTGACCACACTTGCTCGCACTCCTTGGTTGGCCCTTTCTCTGTGGAGCGGACCTAACTCTGTGGCAGCTCCAGTCACCACACAAGTATTAGGAAGGATAGCAAAGAGCCGTTGCATTTTTCAGTAGGATGTGACCAGGATGGCACTGAACAGTGCTGCTCTCAGGAGGAAAAGCCAGCTTGCTTTACTCTTTGTTTTACAGACAGGTCAACAAAGTCTAGCACACAGGTCAAGAGGATTGTATGCAAAAAGACCGATCGCTTTCTATTATTTGAGCAAATTAAATATATTTTCACTTAATGTAGTCATCAATAGACCTAATTAGTATATAAAAGGAAATGGAAAATAGAGATTACTACTATTTGCAAGCCATGTTATCCGGGCAGTCAGATATTATTCAGATTACTGTAACAAAAAAGAAGGGAAAGAGACAGAGTGGGTTTAAAGCATGGAAAAAAGTGTGTGATATAAAACTAGAAACTGAAGTAGAAAATCTGAAAAAGAACTTCAGCTACCATTTAATTATGTATACTTTTTTTGGCAGGAATTTAATGACAATCCCTTTTTCTATAACTTCCAGAATTAACTTTTTGAATTTGTTAGAATTGAAAAATTCTTTTTGAAGTTCATTCTTTTTTAAAAAATGATGCAAATGTGCTGTTGCCAGATTTCTTGACAGTTACTAACATTGGATACTGCAGTGTGTTTATTGGATGAAAAATAAACATTAATGCCTTCCTGAACCATGTTACATGAGCCATGTAAAAAAGACTGACAATATCTGTAATTTATTTCTGTGCTCACACCTGGTATAGGTTATCAATAATAGTCTGATGAATCTTATAGTATGCTATCACTTACATTTCATAGGATTTAAACAAAATGAATCATGTATATCCTGCTGCTACTAACTATCGATCAAGAAATTAAATGAAAGAAAACAAGCTGCAAAGCCTGCTCCTCAGAAAAAAATACCAGATCATATTTTTAAAAAGGAACAGGTGAATGCAGTCGTTTGAAAGACTGATGATAGCATTAAGCTTACTTCCATCATAAATCCTGACAGATGCACTTTCAACAATTTGTTATACAATAGAAAAAAGTAGATTTAGATTCCACATTGTCTTTAATAACAGGAATGTAGCCAACTCCTCTTTTCACTTCCTGATTTACATTTCATCAGAGGTATAAGAAAAAAAAAAAATCTGAGTGATAACTCAGACTTTTATTTAATCAACTGAGCCCTCAAAAAAAAAACTGAAGAATTCTGCATTTCCTTTGTAAACTGTACTATCACACCTGTTTCACAGAGTAACCTGCTGTGAGATCCCTGAAAGAGGATGTTAAATGTAAAGTTGTAACCTTCTTACTTTTGATTTAAATTGGACTTTTGGGGATGTATTTTGCATGTATTTTTCACCTGTCAGATAATCCAGAAACAAATCCTCACATCAAGATCTGCTATAAAGATCAAGATAGAAATTCTGAGAATCATAGAGATTTGTGTTTATAAACTCACTTACTATGTTCTTATTCACGCAGGTCTGAAGGCATAGTGTCAGCTTTTTATCTAGACTCTTTTCATTACTTCTCCCTGTTGGTGTTGCAGCACATGCTGTGAATGACCTCCAGAAGCTATATAAAGAGAGAAAATTGAATCTGAAAGCTTTATTAGACAAGTTTGTCTTCAGCTTGTGTCTGATGTCAGCTGTATTGAAAAATAGAACTGCTTGTGAAACTGGGTCCTGACCTTGAAAAATCTCCAATCAAATGGTAACAGAGTCAGTTTTGTGCCATATTGTTATTTGCTAGATGTGGCACATGTGTTAGAAGTGAAAAAGCTTCTTAATGAAAGTCAGATGGAATAATCAGGCAAGTTCCTTCTTGAACACAATGGGGAAACTAGATATATGGCAATGTACACATAAGAGGGCCAACTCAGGTTGGCATCTGTGAACCTCTTTACTACAGAAGCCTGTAATGCACATTATTAAAAACCAAGAAATAATTTATATAAATCATTATTTATTCCTTCATCCAAAAGGTGGTAAAGAAAACATATTCCTTTACTATTCCACTTTATGGAAGAGTGAGCAAACATAGTCCAATTGGCTTAAGGAAGAACCTACTCTTTCTGCTCTCCACTGATTTAAGGACTCAAAATATTCTCTATTGCTCGTTGTTCATTTTCTTCTCTCTTGCATTTTGTTTCAGTTATACTTCTGATAGAGGTAAACTGAATTATAAGCAATATTAAAAGTGGATATTTTATTTAGATTCCACATGTGGGGGTATCAGAATTTATACAGTTATAGACATGAGGATTATTTGAAACAATATTTCTCTCAACAGTTCTCATGTTAGTGATCTTCTTTACTGGCATCCTAAAACCAACGTTAACTAAAACGGAATACTGGCAGTAGAGCTGCCTTCTAATTCAGTGTAGAACCACTTGTCACCACAGATGCAGGCTGTGGATTTTTAGCTGTTCAACTCCATGGAGAATAGTTCTGCAAAATTAAGTATCTACCATGTCCCTAACAAAAGCTTTTTAATAGCTGATGGCACAGTTCTTTTAAATGACAAATTTTATGTGCTATGTATTTTTAAATATCCACACATGCTTGCATTAGTATTGAAAACACTGTAGATAGATGCACACATTCCTAGATTGTTCAGTCTTCCCCAAGGAATTATTTTGAGTATTCTTGGTCTCAATTATACTGTGCCAGCTGCTGTAAACAATACAAACACTCTACTATCTGATTTGTTTTGGTTTTGTTTTTTTTTTAATTTACCCTCTGAATACATATATTGTTAATTTTTCAGGTGCACACAAAGAAATGCACAAAGATTTTTTTAAGATTAGCATTTGGAAATTCTGAGAAACACAGTTTTGATCTACAGCATATGTATTCACTCAAGCACTGTGCATAACATACAATGACTGCTTCAGAGCACATTAGCAATGAAATACTACAAAAAAGGAAACTGTCTATTGTGATTTTTGCCTAAAGCTAGTTGTTGTCATTTTGTTTCTTACATTTTTGTCATTGTTTCCTGAACATCTCTTAAAAACAAATTGCTTGTTTGTTTTTAAAAAGGCAGTTGGACTTTATATGATCCACCTCTGAAATCCATGGAGGAAATGTATTTCAACAGTTAACAGTTTCAAAACCAAAGAATCCCTCATCCCCTCTGAAAAGGCTAAACCAAGTACCGTATCAGAGATTTAAGAAAGCAGTCTTCATAATGCAGGACAATACATACATCTCTCCATTTTTGGACAAACCAATACAGAATAAGGGATCATTCAACTATGCATTTAATATGAAAATAGAAAAAAATTCCAAATGCATAAAACATGGACATTAACACTGCAGAACCACTTGAGCTTCTGAGGTCACTGAATTTTAGTTTTAAACCCTATTTTATTTCATCAATGCATTTTCACATCCATGCTTCTGTTTGCTACTAATTTTCCTCAAAAACCTACAGTATCAGGAACCTGTTAGTAGCACCAGTGCATGTTTCTTACACTGGCTCACATTCTAAGCAGTGCATGTGCATTTCAGTTGTATTAAGCCACTGTGATACACATACTCAGAGAGTAACATTAGGGATTTTTATTCACAAACTGTTTTGTAAGATCTTATAAGCTGAGGACAAAGCAGAATGCCAAGTACAGGCAGGAACTTGTTTCATGGAGAAATAGGAGGCAAACTAAACTTTCCTAAACAGGAGACATACCTTCATATGCATGCCTTCAACTAAAATATCAAAGGACAAGCAAATGAAATTCTGCTGACACTAGAGCCCCCAGATTCACAAATATTCTTTCAATTCAAACTTCAAAACTCAAGGTATAACAACTCTGGAGGTGACTGCTGTGAATCTTTTCCCTATACCCCAGCTGACACAGGCTAATAAATGATGAGTTTTGTGTTGATTAAATCAGCTGGTGAAGTTACTGCAGTTTACAATCCTGTTACAACTTGCTTCTAATGGACACTGCTTGATACATCACCCCTCTCTGTTCTCCCTTATTCATTCTAAATCCTGAAAAACCTTCCCCTGTGCATGGAATCCAGCCTGTGGCTCTGTGCCTGCAGTCTCTGACTGCTACTTCCAAAGCAAATTATACTGAAAGCACAGCTTTGACTGTATGCATTCAAGGAAAGATACCCAAAGCTGATGGCTAGTGCTACAAGCTCTGGTGATACAGTATTAGCTTTCATCAAATTCTTTGGTTAAATACATGGTAACTAATGATGAGTATAAAGCCTTTCCAATAAATGCATCTTGAGCTGTGCTACGATTTTCAAAACAAACCCAATTTTTTTTCCTATATCCTTTTTTAGACCTGTAAACAAACTGATAATTTCACCATTGTCATTGGCACTAACAGTCACACTACTTTTTTTTTTAATCTTCATATTTCACAGTTATACCTGTTTCTGTTTCATTTGAGTAGGCATTTTACACAGAAAGACAAAAGCTTGTGTAAAAATTCAGAGGAAAAAATAATTGACTGCACACAAAGTGTTTTTTACTGAATGAGTTAAACTACAAGAGTACCAATATAATGTACCACTCACTGTTTTATTAGCTGTACGTGCAAAATGTAAAACTAGTCGACAAAGTATTTCTGGCTGTATATTATTTTTAAAGTTTGACTACCCTCTAGTATAGCATGATTGAAAATAAAACCTCATCCTTTTTACGAAAGTGTATTTTCAAGTGTAGCTTTAAATGAAAGTGCCCAAAAGTTTTCACCCCACAGTATAGTCACATGGGTGACTAATTTATTAATAAATAGTGATAGCAGTTAGGTACAAAAGAAAACATGTGAATGCTAATGAGACTGTTAAAAGCCATCCCTCCCATCAATGCACACTCCAAAATTGGATTTCTCTCTGCCATAGAATGTTTTCAAACTGCTGGCTAAGCAATGCATAGAGATATTAGGATAGAGACATTCACACAATTTCATGCTATCATGTCAAGTACAGATAGCAAGTGTGATTTCCTTCCTGAATCATCTTGTCTTGGAAGTCAATCTTTGCTAAGGTTTCAGACGTACCCTTCAGCTAAGTACATTTTCTGAGCTGGAAAAGCAGTTCTTGTTCATTTTGCCTGAGGGCACACTGGGCTGGTGGGATATTAAGGACTTTTTTTTTTTTACTGCTGCTTCTGCCAAAGAAACTATAATACATAGACCTAGAAATAATTATAAATAGGGTCCTTTACCTCTGTAACTGCCACCAGATGGTATATTTAGTAAGGCCCTCTGGCTGGGTTCTTGTAGCCAGACTAGACCAAATGATACCTGACAGAGCAGTAGTGGCTAGCCAATTACATCTTCATTCCCTAGTCTCAAACACAGATGTCAACATTAGTAAATTCTGATGTCCACAAGATTCCCTATAGAATCAGGAAGTGAATAATTATCAACAGGAGATACTGCCATTGTTTCGGAGTCCTACCAAAATAATTCCGTGCATCTTTCTTTCAAAATGACCTTTAATGAGATTGTTTCGATTTTGGGACACTTGGTTAAATTAAAGCTAGCTCTCACATAGGTAGAGTGAATCTCTATGTGCGTCCAATGCATGGTTCATGAGAATCAGCAGCACAAAATGATTAAGTCAGTGAAAATGTCTATAACATAAGAGGTTAAAAAAACTGCAATTCTTACAGCATAGTATAACAAAAACTGTAACACTCAAGCTCTTCCTCCCCTTTAACTACAAACATAATTTAGTAACACACACCACTTTCTATCTTTGCAGAAATCTGCTGTCTCTTGCCCAGAGATTTTATGGAGTCTCCATCCTTGAAGATATTCAAAACCTGACTGGACATGGTCATGAGCAATCTGCACTAATTGACTGTGCTGTGAACAAGGGGAATAGAGAGGTCTTCCCAGGTCCCTTTTGAACTCTACAGTTATATGGTGATACATCCATAATGATGTGATTGCAATAAATTGACTGAAATAAAGAAAAATTATGAATTAGTGTTACAAGCACAGGTTCAAATTTTAAGTTCTCTTGGCAATAGGAAGGAAATCAATCTTATTTCCTGCTTAATCCTTTCTAGAACACCAGTGCTGTAATTTTCTGCATGTATAATTCCATCTGCTGAGTCTCAGAAATGTTAGTAGTCAGAGCCTACACCTTGGCATAAGGTAAAAGAGTAATTTTGCAATTTGTCAGCTAAAGGTGAGTTAATATAGGGACCTATTGCATTACTACTCTGTGTTCTCTCTCTTGTTCTGCTATTATCATTTCCTTTGTAAGAGAAAACATATAACTCACCAACATTCCCTCCCCCGGGGAATCTGACATAACCTGCTTATCTCCAGAACCGATACAGAGAGTTTAGTGACCCAGCATAGCAAAAAGTTACTATGCACCTCCTTCAGCTCCCCAATGTTACCACATTATTTTCTACAGCATGCCCTACAACAAAATCCCGTAAAGCAAGGATACTGCTGTGCTCCAAGTTTTTTAAAAACTATTAGTAGTTATTTAGTCCTCTTTAGAAAAGTGAAATGATTGCCACTGGAACCACAGCAGTTCTAAATGACTAAAACTAAATGATATCTCCTATTTAGTAAAACTCAACATGTCATAAGCAAGATATCAGCATTGCTTGAATTGACATATGCTATGCTGACAGAAGCTAGACCATCTTCTGGTACTGCATATTCTGGATTCTGTCTACATAGTGCAATTTACTTCTCTGTAAAAAGATGTTGCTGCTTTGCTGCCCCAGAGAGTCACTAGTAGAAGGGGGAGAATTCAGCTTTTTTTAAACATTAAAAGCAAGAAGAATCAGCATCCTACAAGTAATCAAATCCAGGTGACTACTGTAACTATATCATAGTTCAAGTTACAGGCAATCGGGGGCAGGGGGAGGAAGAAGATTTTTTTTTTCCTACTGCTACAACTCTCCAAGTTGTACAGGTCAGTAACATTCTTCATCCAAGCAACTCAGATATTTCAATATCAAGAATCTTGTAGACTTTGGAAACTCACATTTAACCCAGTGCTTTCATTATGAATTTCTTTTCCACCCATGTTTCAAAGGGTGGCACATTTCAAAGGAAAGCAGTGGGAAATAAAATTCTTTTATGAAGGAGATAAAAATGAATTTGTAATCCTTGTAGGGAACCAGCAGGTGCAAAGAGATATGAGAAGAATTAAATATAAATATTGTAAAAATATTTTAAATAAAATGGAGATCAAGCGTCTTGTTGTAGATTCATGAACTTAAGACACCCAGAGATGTATATCATAGACTAAATGTTTAACTGCAGAACTAATCTTACCATGGTGTCATACAACCTTTTCTAGGAATACACAAGCTTTGCCTTGAAACAGTCTCAGTGCATTGCTATACCATAAAAGTCATTACTGAAATTAATTCTGTGACCAGCTTACATCCACTTGACCTGTAAGATTAGTATTATCTTTTAATTTCAATAATTCTCCCTTCATACTACGCCCCCCCACGAAATTAAGTAGGAAGAAAAATCTCTTCATAAAACAAAGAAACAAGACTTTCAAACAGTAATAATTTGAAAAGTACTCTGCAATTTTTTCATCAAATCCATAATCTAATCTGTTTTCTGGGGCATATTACACAAAATAAAAAGGAAATGATAGAAAACCAAGTTGAATATCACACCAGCACACCTCCCATTTAAAAGCTAAAGTCGAAATTTGTAAGGATGCAGAATGAATTTAGACAGTCTCCAGCCATTTTCACTTTAATGGTGTGGTTTGTAATTAATTTCAAAAGACGTATGTACTGAAGCACTTACAGACAGCTGGTGAGAGAAGGCCAACCGCTCCTTCTGCTGGCTTTTCCTTTAGTTGTTGAATTAAGTGGTTTATTGCCTTCCAGTCAGCATTCAGGTCTTCTAATTTTTTCTAAAACAGAAAATAAAAATATATTTAATTTATGATACATAAATTAACATAAATAAATGTAAAATTAAAAAAAAAACTTTTTTTCCTCCAGCTGATGGAGCATGTTAATCTTAAAAAAAAACCCACTCAAGAAAAAAACCCAAACAGAAAGGTAGAAACAGCAATTTTCACAAGTGGGAGAGGGGGATAAGTAAAATCTTCCCATTTGGGATACAAAAGAGCTTCATGGTGTTGGGGGCCTTCAAAGCATCTTTCCTTCTCAAACTTCAGTTGCTGAAGCTCATGGACAAACTAGAGGCAACACAACTGGCTCCCCCCAAGCACCGGTTGACTTTCTGTACCAAGCCCAGCTTGTTCCCATCCCCACAGCCCTTACGAGCCCACCTGGGGCTATGCTTGACTGTGATTCTCCCCACAGGGCCTGATCCTGACCCCCAATGCAAGGTGAGCCCCCAGGCCTGCCCTGTTTCTTGGCAAGGGGCAGCAGGCCTGGCTAGTGAGACCCTGTCCTGCAGCCCAGTGTAGAGCCCCTGCTGCCCCACGCTTCCAGGGAACACTGACTTGCCCTGGTCAGCAGGCCCTTACACCTTTTTAGGGAAGACAGGATGACTTCTCTAATATACTGTAGAGAGGTGGTGTGGATTTTTTTTAACAAGATGAGATGCTTATTTTTAAAATTAAATAGAAAGATTAATTATGTATTGAAAAAACATTGACAATAAACCCTCTGCAATTTGTAATATCAAATGCAGAATACATTCTTCCACCTATTAAAAAACCCCAGTCTCAGGAGCATTCAGGGAGTCACAGACTTCAGCATGTGTGCATCCAGTCCTGATCAGTAACAGCTAAACTGTAAACTGTTACCTTTAAACAAAAACTATGTGAAACTCTGGAGTGTGAGTTACTTTGGTCCTCAGATAACCCTGAGGAGCATTTAGACTTGCTTGCTCTAAGGACTGTAAGAAAAGATGAAATATCACTAATTCTATGCTGGCATCTCTAAACTTCTTAAACAAAGACTGCACTTCTTTCTTAAGCTGCTTCCTGATTGTCTGCTACAAAAAGCAGAAGAGTGTACCAATGCCACTCAGGAATGCTTTTATAGTGTTCTTGTGCCTAGCTCACAATTAGACGTATAGTCTACATCACAATCCAGCCACGATGGAAGTAGGATGCCCATTAAGGTACTTTAATTATCTGGAGCCTAAGACAACAGGAGTCAATAGGAAATGAAACAATACCCATTAAATTGCAGTATGCACTCACGCAACCCTACACACTCAGAGACACTGAGGAGGGAAAATTTTATACTCTGGTACTTCAGGGGAGCGTTTCTTGTCTTAAGCTTTGCCATAAATACTCTAAACCTGCAAAGTTCTTTTGTATCTGTTGTCAGTGGAAGCCAGAGAATTAGCTGGTATAAACTCTGGGCAGCTGCTTGTGCTAATGCTTTATGATAGGGCAAGAGAGAAAAGATACAATTCTGCATTAGGGAATAAAGCAACATTGTATCTTTAAGAGCAGCTGAAAAACTGCATTAAAAATAAAATCAGAAGTCAAGAATATCATTCAACTTGATAATAGACTATGAGTGCTAGGCAGAAAAGAAAATGCAACTTGTATGACAGCTCACAATCATATACATGTGTTTTATTTCTGTGTGGATCACAGACATTTTGGATGCACTTCATGAGCTCTTTAATTTTTATTTTTTTTTCCTCTTGTAGCCCAAGAATCTACTTCCAGGGCTTAAAATGCAAAAGACTGATCCAATATCTATTAATTCAGTAGTAGCAGAGAGTGCAGAGACCCCTTAAAAAACAAAAACTGGAGAGATTACACCATCAAAATCTGGCTCCTTTACAATACATTCACAGTAATGCGGGAAGGAGATATGAATGCTATAAATATAACATTGGTTCTCACTATGAGTAGCTGCAATCATTCATGTGAATGTGAGCCATGGACTTCTTTCCAGTAATGACAAAGTATAAAACATGCCTACCACCGATATTAGAGAGGGCTCTCTGAGGCAACACTGACACCACTAATAAGAGAGTAGCTCGTTCCATACTCTTTTGCCAGGATTATAGTTTGATCCAGTCTCGAATCTGCCATAAATTAGCATGCATGCATTAAAATGTTGACTTATTTGAGCACAATTTGTCTGTAATTGCAACTCTAGAGCTTTGGTGACAAGCATGAACATCAAAGTATGTGGCATCAAGAAACCCTTTTATTGATTTATTGATTTCTTTTAAATGTCAGCACCGTGACAATTTAAGTGAGGTTAACATTCATACATGAACTAATCTCCCTGACAACACTAAAACTAGATGGGAGTATTCAGAGAGAGAAATGATGTGATCTTTTAAGTGCAAGTCTGAAGACAAGGGAAATGAATTCCTCACTGCTTACTCTCACCATCCAACATGGGAAACAACAAATTGAGTGCTATGGCAAAGGAACTGAAGCTCTTCCACTGCCACAGAAATCCTTTCCTGAATAAACTGCTGTGTTTAAGTGCTGTTAGTCGTGAGATTGGGGCTTAGGTTCTTTCTAATGCACTGTTACCAGCAGTAACCTCTCCCTTTCCCACCTGCAAAAGCTTTACAGAAATGCATTTTAAAAGCATGAAATCCATTTTATAAAAGTGAATAGGTCTGATTATTAAAGTGCTAGTGCTTAAAGGATCACACATCTCATCCCATTCTTGACTCTTGAATCAGCACATACTAGGATTTCATTTGCCAACAAAAAATATTTTTACAGCCCTGCATTGCAAAACTCCAATATCAGCACTTCCAGCATGCTGAGCAAAGGTGTGAAAATGGACTTATTTCAGTGACAGAACTATATGCACATGTCAATATAAACCAATGGCATTTAACTGACATTCAAAATGCCATGAGAGTATATGACAAAGGTTGCAAAGATAAATGGCTAAACATTAAGAAACTCAAGGATAACATCAACCCAGATACAATACACATGATTGCACCGATATCTTCACTTCCCTGACACATACTGTTTTCCAGCACAGGAGAGGCTTGCAGTGTGAAGGATTCCATAGGACCTCTACTTCATGTATGAAAAAGAATAGGTACATTTCTAGTGAATTAAGGAAATCAGAGGAAAAAAAGGAAGCTAAGGGAAAAATGTGCCTCAGAGAACTAAAGAATCTACAAAGGTGCCAAGCAATGCTACACAATTTGTCAATGCTTTTTAAAAGATCATGTAATTTTATCTTTATCTCTGCGCCATAGACTCAACAGAGAATAGGAGTCTAAGTATTGAACCATTGCTTGCAGTGAGAGTGCTGTCCACACCCTGCACTGAATTAGGCAACGGTTCAGCCTGAACCAAGGCCACCACAGAGCTTTATTTCAAGAATTTTCTAAAATTTTGAGTGCTTAACTTTGCAACCTTGTTAATGTCTTTTCAAAAACACCTTAATCTGGGTACAAATTATTTCTGCTCCCCCAAAATACCTTTGTGTAGAAAATTACTTCAATATTCACTAAAATGTCTATTTAGGAACGTATAGATAGCAGAGTCCTGGAAGTTAGTCATGAAGAATGATGACAGAAGACCAGCTCAGTGGAAGCTTGAGGAAACCTACATCATCAAGAAAGCAATTTCATAGTCCTAAGAGTATATATTCAGTGGTTTATGACTTATTTTAAAAGACAGACAGTGAAACAGAAATTAACTTTGCAGGTTATTCAAGTAACTGGAATACAGAATGCAACAAAAAGTAAAAAGCAGTTAAAGAGTGACTAGAAATTATTCACTACTCCAAGTAGTTAAAAATTTCCTCTCAGATACGTTTCATTGTCAAAACTGCAACTCAAGGAAGATCATAATCTTTATTTAAAGAGTTAACTTGTTCCACTACGTCTGGTAGAAATTGGAAGTTTTCAGTGGTTTTTATGGGAACACTTAGAAGAAATAGACACAGAGTATACACTTCTATGTACAAAGTTTGGCCTAAACAGAATGATTTCACACTATTTATACTTCTATCAGTGGTATGTAAAACAAGTACTAGTTCTTGAAAATGCCAGCATTCATTCTCCAGTTCATTAATATGCAATTGCAAAAGTCTAGAAAGCTACAAATCTCTATTTCCTCCCCAAGTGCTTTTCTTGTTAAAATGTGGAGTAAGATCCCCTAAGACTACAGCTGAAGTCACACAAAATGAGTTTTTATTCCATCATCCATTCAGCTTACAGGTGACATGTCTCAGTTACCAGTAACAGTAGCACTGTATTAGCCCACAAAAATGCCCAATACAGAGTCAAAAACTTCATTTCTGCCCACTCCCTACTTTTAAGGTTCCTTCAGTTCACCTCTTTCAGTGTTTTAGCATTGTTTAGGAGAAACAATCTTTTAAAAAAAATAAAGCACAGATACCAAGGGAAAAATAACTCTTGCTGATTTCTGTTCAGGAAAAAATAAAAGAAACCATATCATTCTTGAATCTGTATAATTTCTAAATTGGAAATAAGTGCATTTGTGCGCTTCTGTGACTTGAGATCTGCTGGTGGGATTTACAAGGAAATTTTGTGAAAGTATTAAATTAATATTGCAAGTATAGTGACTAAATAGAGATAGAAGAAACTCACTGTAGAGGTCACCTACAGACATCCTAACTTTGTGAGGAAATTTTTTTTTTTCTGTAAAATGAGGATATTTCTCATTTCTGTAAAATGCTGTAGGTTTAGAAAAGCTCTAAATATAAAGACAAAGTTTACGATCTCTGCCCAGTCAAATAATGCATACTTAGTGTAATGAGTATGCCACTATTACACTTTCTGGAAACTATTAGTCATAATTATTAGAGATAGTGTATTAACATTTATAAAACCAGTAACCAGATCAAAGTCTGTTGAATAGGGAGTGACCTTACTAGTTTGGTCTCCACCTCCAAAAGTAGGTGAACCACACATGGGAAGCTGCTTGCTAGTTATTTTCTGCTTCCAGACTTCACATGACAGCCTCAATGAAGTTCTACACAGTCTTTAGGAAGCCGAATGCAAAATATCTCCTTCACACTGATTTCTATACTGGGAAAAAGGGTTCTATAATACATGTTTCTAAAAGAGATGCGTTGGGAGGCATTAGCCTTCTTAACAATGTGCCCTCTTTTCCAAACCAGAATCAAGTCAGTCATTTTACATGAATTTTGGCAGAGAAACTGAGTGAGAAAGTTCTATATTGCCATGTCTTCTTTCCTTCTAAAGGAAAGGGCTCTCTCTATGACTTTGCTCTTACCTTTTCTAGAAAACATGTCAACTTTTGTAACTGACAAAATTTCCAAAAGCAAAATACAAAATAAGGGAGTTTAAAAACATGTCATATGATGCTATTAATTAAGCCCACAAAATTACATTAGCTTTCAATTGGGGTTACTCTTGAATAGGCAGACCAATCTTAATGTCAAAAACAATATTCCCATCACAATATGCAAAAATTTTCTAGCTGGGAACATTACATTTTTTCTGGCTATGCTGTCACAGAACAGAACAAATGCCATTTGCCAAGTTCTTTCATTGATTTTAAACAGAGCACATCAAGGACAAGTGTACAACAGGGGAAGCATAACCCATTACACAGTAATGGATATTGCTAAAGGTTGCTTCATTACCTTTACTGGATGAGTGGCTGGTTTTTCTTTATATAAATGACACCCTTTAGACAAAACCTCTTCCACATTCGGCTGTTTAGCCTTCACTGCTGCTTCAGTTTCCTGAAAAATAAAAACACATGCAGTGTAGATTAACCGTAGCATAAGCAATAAGACTGCAAAGTCCTAAAGCTCCGTGGGAAACTGTAAAACATCAGTAGATTAGTTTCTGCTCAGGATTGGTTTCTGGGAATACTTATGGGTAGCAGCAGCTAAGGACAAAGAGGGTCGCCAGAGAAAACAAAGAGGATGGAAAAGAGTAATGTTATCAAAAATAAACAGCAATAGGTCCCTTCATTCTAAAGGTTTCAATAAAGTTATTAGAAAGCTAACACAGATTCATATGAGGAAAGACAGGCATGAGAAACCTCATTTAAGCAGCTCTTTCCTTTCACCTGTTTTGCATTACCAACACAGTAAATGTGTGATGGGTAACAGTTTGTTCATAGAAGATGTGGCATCAAAACTGTATCATGACATGCAACACTGATACTGAATTTAGGCAGATAAAAAATATTCATAGAAAACTACTATTACTTGTAGTAAACTAGTACTTATCTAGTAAAGAAGTTATAGTAAAGAATTAAAAACAAAAGCACAGCAATTGCGACAGTTCCTGTAGGCTTTGGAAGGCACCTACCATTAAAAATGACACTCTACTGAAATAAAAATAGCATATTCTCTAGCCATTTTCTTATTTAATTAAAAAGTTGTAATTCATGTGCTAACAGAGAGCAACTCCAAGAAACTCTTCTCAATGTGCAGCACCTTCATTTGATTAGGCACTAACGAAATAAATACCAGACGAAGCACATAATGTAGATAATTGAAGGGAAAAAACCAACCCCAACACTAAAAAGTATGAAAGAAAACATAAACTATACCTAGAATTCCATTATTCATATTTTTTCACTCTTCAATTCATGAAGAAAAAAAAAAATCCCTGATTTATCAGAAATAGTAAAATTAACTGGTTGATCTGGTTTTGTTTTCCTCTCTCTACTGTTCTCCGACCTATTTTATAGTTTTATTATCTTGTCCTAACCAATATTGCAGACCATCCACTGACTCTCCAACTTGATTTGCTGTCCACAGTCTCAGTTATCATTAGTGTGACAGCAGACAAGATTGTGTGCCAGGCTTGTCACTATCTGATCTGACACATCATTTCATTGGTGGAAATCTGCTGTTCTTTGCTCTGCAATAAACATGTTGAAATTTATGTCATTTTAAGTCTCAGAAAGGGGCCATTTTGTTTCTCTGTTTCAGCTCAGCATAGAAAACATGTCTACAGTGCTGCCTGAAATTTTATTTGCAAATCATTGCAGACAAACAGTAAAAATAAAAATAGCTGATAAATTATTAAATGGAATTTAATATTAATGAGTTAGAACTGTAAAAATTCATAGCAAATGAGCACTGAAAAGCATTGCAAAGAGAAACTGTGATATTGAGAGGTGGGAGTTATTTAACCTGTTAATCAAATCTTCATTAATGTCATATTTTCATTTCAATATTAAGCTAGCTTTCTTCTTCCCTACTCACCATATTAAAAAGCCCCAAACTATCAGAAATATTAATGACAAAGGTAATTTTCTGCCTATCTTGAGGAAAATCAGCCATGTTAATATTTGTTTAGTAGGGCTTTTTTTAAAACTAAGCCACTTTCACTATTGTGCTAACAGTTTTGTTGTGCAATTCTATGTCTCAAATACTTATTTTATAACAGCACCAGGTAACAGAAAAAATTATGTAGCAGGAAAAACACAACTCCCTGCAGAGTCTAAGAATGTCAAGATCACTGTGTGCACCTAAACTGCTGTTTTAACCCGTGGCATGGATGTGCCTTTGAAGCAGATCTCTTAGTCTTCCCCCCACTGGAGGGGCTTTTGTTTCCACTGTGGCCTGGTCTGGGAGCACACAAATCAGTTTATTTCAGGCTGTAACCAGCATAGAAGACACTCTCTAGGAGAGCACCTAATGGTCCCAGGCCCTGAGGGCACCTCCAGCCTGCCCAGTGCCCTCCCATGGCTCCCCTCACCCAGCCCATGGCTCAGGACACACATCAGCCTGCCCTGGGACAGTCAGCCGCTGCCCCAGGGATGTTGCAGAAGGGCCTTAGTTGCAGTAGAGTCAATTTCCAACTCCCCACAGTCCCTCTCTGCCCAGCCATGGGCTCCAGTGCAGTGGGCACAGGTGCCACACAGGGAGGTGCTCAATGCCTGGGGCTGGAGCTGCCCTAGTGCCTCCCAGCTGCCCTGCTCCTGGCTGGCAGATGGGATGGGCCCTAGCTGCCAGACCCTGCCCTAAAGGCCCCTCACAGGGAATTTTCCAATGACCTTGGCACACAGGGAGTGGCCAGCCCTGCACAGCCCCAGCAGTTGTAAGAAGGGCACCAAGCACCCACTGGTCCCTCCCATGTCATCTTCACCACATCCCTTAAACATTTTCTAGACATGAGGAAAACCAAGTTTTTTTCAGAAAGGGTCTATTAAGCTTTGCCTTGTATTTGGTCTGACTAGGTTTGTAATAACAGCCATTAACAATTACAGTCAAGTTCCACAACCAGGAACAGAAAATTCGAAAACAGAAAGACCTGGCAAGGGAAGGCACTCTAGACTAATTAAAAGGACTATTTATAACAGGAGTTACTACTCAAGTCCTGTGGCTGTAACAAAGCTTGGCTGTTCAATATTTATTTGTATTCTACCTTATATATTGAAACTTCAATCATGATTTAACATATGCACACATGTAAATAGGCTAATTTCCCTTTTAAAATTACAAAAGAAAAAAGCAAAATGAATGATTGATGGTAGTATTGGACTGTGCATTTTCCAGAAAAGAAGAAACATTTGACATTCCTCTTCATTGTCATTATTTCATGCTAATGTTAGTATGCATGATGCACATAGAAACTAAGACATCCCATTTCCACATATTATATAAACATTTAAATAGGTATTATTTAAGGATTCAAAAGCTATTTGTTCTTTGTGCACAGGATGCAGGTATAATTTTCCATAGCCAGGTAACAGAAATGTAACGTAGTTAGCTGCTAAATCACCAATTCCTTCTGCTGTACAGTTTTCTGGAGTTTACTCACTAGTAGAGTAGTCCCATCTTTCAAAATCAATGGCCTTGACCTAAACCAAAATGCATTGTGCAAGTGTATCCAATATATCTTGATGCTTCATTTGAGATTTATGTGGAAATAAGAACAAAGATAAGAGTCTAGGGGAAAAAGAGGTTTTCAATAGGTTTCTTTCAATAGAGGTTGTTTTCTTGTCATTCATTTGGACACTGCTGAAATTTACAGATTTTTTAGAGCGGCAACTATTTTTGATCCATTTTGCACATTAATTCCAGCATCATCTAAAAAACATCACAAATTATTTTAGATTTATTAAGTGCACACCTGACATTAAATCACTGCAGTAACTTTAAGGGAGCTCTTTGTCCAATTCCCTGCCTGATGAGATAGCCCCTTGACAAATTCTTCCCAGTGAGCAAGTTTCCAGCAATTTCAAACCCATTTGCTAGGTAAGCACCCTATTGATATGGGTTGATACGCAAGAGAGTAGTTTTAGGACATTGCCCCATCATTCAGTTCCCAAAGGAAAACAAAAAGGTAATGACTGTAACATGGCCTCCAATGGTTTGCTCACAACAAAGAGACTGCAATTATATAGCCTGCACAGGACGAAGGAGACCAGCAAACCCCCCCCGAGCAAAGCCAGATCATCGACTTTTCTACTTGATGAGGGAGCTGGTGGAAGCTTTCAGCAAATGCCTTTTCATCTTTTATCTTGGCCCAATCGAACAGAGATTAGACAACAGAACCCCCATCTACAAGAAAGTCCAGAAGGAGGATCCAGGAAACTATAGGCCTGTCATTCTGACCTCAGTGACGGGGAAGGTTATGGAGTAGATATTGAGTACCATCAATAACACACATACAGGACAAGCAGGCAATTAGTCCCTGTTAGTCCATGGGTTCATGAACAGCAGGTCCTTGAGTAACCTGATCTCTTTCTACAAGGCAACCCGCTTAGTGCATGAGAAAAGGGTTGTGAAGTTGTTTACCTGTACTTTAGCAAACCCTTTGACACCGTTTCCCACAGCATTCTCCTAGAGAAATTGGATGTGCATGGCTTAGACAGGTGTACTCTTCACTGGGTCTAACACTGGCTGGATGGCCTAAAGAATTGTGGTTAATGAGTTACATCCAGTTGGTGGCTGGTCACAGGTGATGTTGCTGATGGCTCAATACTGGGGCCAGGTCTCTAGTATCTTTGTCAGTGATCTGGACAAGGGGATGGAGTGTATCCTCAATAATTTTGCAGGCAACACCAAATTGGACAAGAATGTTGATCTGCTTGAGGGTGGGAGGCCCTACAGAGGAGGTCAGGACAGGCGGGATCAGTGGGTTGAGCCCAGCTGCATGAGGTCCAACAAGGCCAAGTGGTGGCTCTTGCACTTGTATCACAAGCCCATGCAGCACTGTAAGCTTGGGGAGGAGTGGCTGGAGAGCTGACTGGCAGAAAAGGTTCTACAGCCAACTGAATATGAGCCAGTAGTGTGCCCAGGTGACTGAGAAGGCCAACAGCATCTTGGCTTCTATCAGAAAAAGCATGGACAGCAGGACTAGGAAAGTGACTGTGGCCCTGTACTCTGCCCTTTTGAGGTTGCACCTTGAGTACCGTGTCCAGTTTTGTCTACAAGACAGACATTGAGATTCTAGAAGGTATCCATAGAATGGCAACTGAGCTGGTGAAGGAACAGCTTCCTCAGCTTTAGAGGAACAGTTGAGGTAACTGGAGTTGTTTAGTCCGGGGAGAATGAGGCTGGGGGTGACCTTATTGCTGCGTACAACTCCCTGGAAGGAAGTTGTAGCAAAGTGTCTGCCAGTCTCTTTGCCCAAGTAACAAGTGAGAGGGCAAGAGGAAATGGCCTCAAGTTATGCTGGAGGAGGTTTAGAAAGAGCTGTCAAGCATTCGACCAGGCTGGTTGAGTCACCATCCCTGGAAGTATTTTAAAGTACCACATCTGCACATCTTATAGACATGGTTTAGTGGCAGACTTGGCAGTGTTAGATTAATAGTTTTACTTGATGATCTTAAAGGTCTTTTCCAACCTAAATGATTCTATGATTCTATCACATTTCCTTTGATTGCTGTGGGAGGATGCGCATAGGACAGATGCAGCACTGTCTCTGGGAGACAGAATTTACACTACTGGAAATGTACAACTTACAAACTGCCTGTGAAAGGAATCGTAATGTTACTTCTGGGCTGGATGATGAATATGCTAATTAAACTTTTCACACATATGGCAAATTAAAATATATCATCACTGGAAACTGCTGTTTCTCAAACATGTATAAACAACAAGAATCAGAGGCTGCTTTTGTTCCATGATGAAAAACCTATGAATTTTCAGTGGTCTTAAAACAGTGCATCTGAACTGATGAAAGCCTACTGCTGAATAAATCGCACTGGCGTCCGAATTTTCAACAACATGGCAGTTCAACCTGTTGAACAAACTTACAGGCTGAAAAAGTAGCAGGGACTTGTCTACAGCCCCATCTGGACTATGCAAGTCTGTTGATAGAGCTCAAAACTTATAAATTCATACTCCATAGCTGAAACCAATATATTGACTAAACCTCTGGCATGTATGCCAATGGAAGAATAAGTTTGATGGCTTGGCATATGTTATTTCAAAAGATGATAACCATCCTAGCAGACACAGGCAGGCTGTTTGACATATGCTGCACACATATAGGAGGCCCAGACAGCTATATGCAAAAGTAGCTGCAGCATTTCAGACTGTGTATTGGTCTATATTAGGAATCACAAGCACCAATTCACCTTCTCTGGTTATGCTAGTAAAACTTTTGGGATCAGTTTCTCAATGAGAGTTTATCTATGGGACATTTCCTGCAGGAACAGTAGGAGAAGTTCAGAGTGATTAAATCTGCATTCATGGTGAAGTACAGTGTAAAAAAGGGAAACTTAATTACAAACTTCAAATTAAAAAAAAAAAACAAACACAAGAAAAACCAAAAACCCACAACACAACCTTTGAAATTAATAGCAAGTTGTTTTAACAGTCATGACCTCTCCTTTTATCAAGATGGTACATTAAATGAAGATTAAAGAAGAGAATTTATTCACAGGAAGACAGAGGCTCTAAGCAATTTTCTCTCACTTTACTGAATGAGAAGGCAAAAATGTTTAAGAAGCAAATGCACTAAATCTAAAATAACCTGGAGGCTTTTAATTTCAAAAATACTGTTTCAAAATAATCAGTTATATTTCCCCATATATATTTGGCCTGATAACAGAAAATTACATTTAATCATATTTTTCTTGTGTTCTAGACAACAGAGAGTGTAACCTGTAACCAGAATTCTCCAGTGTAGATTTTCTTATTCATGCACATGAGAAGCTCTAGCAAGGTCCATTGAAATATTCAAAGCTGTCTTTCAGGCTACTATTCCCAGATATTTTAGGGGAAAAGCTATACACAAATGGTGAGGTTCTTAGTACCTAGTTTATGCCTCACATGAAAAGAAAGGGAACTGGGTAGAAAATGTTAATAAATTCCCATCTTCAAGAATTCTGGTTCTAAATAAGTGACCTCATTTTTCGTTTTGACTCAGCTCTGAACTTCCCATCCATGGAGCAGGCTAACAAGCTAAACTGCCACGAAGAAGAATGCTAGGAGGAGAGTGAACTAAAATACATCAAAGTTCAGCTATACCACAATGAGCACTGGATCTTGATGGGAGGTCAGACAGTACAGTCAATGGCATTCTCAGTACTGGCTTTAGGTATTTATACAATATTAATGAAATACATCCAATACAAGCTGTTAACAGTTCTGTGGTCATATTGAGACAGGATCTAATCCACTGGGGGAAAAAGACAGTTGCCAGGATTTAAACTTCTTAAATACAGACTGTAATCAATCTTGATAAAATTGAAGGAGACACAAGCTCATACTTCTTCCCCCACTAAACACGTCGGAATAACTACACTATTTATGAGAATGGAAATAAAACCAGTTCTATCTGGTTACTCAGTACATCATGGCCTAGTGAATAAACACAAGACGTGAAAAAAGAAGGCCTCAGGAGTACTTGCCTTTTTTTTTTAGTTAAAGCCCTTTAATATTTCTTGAAAAATACTACAGTATTTTCTGCATAACAGATTAAAAGGTTTGATAATTTCCTGAGTATTTTGCTTATCTCTATATAGAAAGAGCACAGTCTGTGACCACGTTACGTATTTAGCTTCCGTTCTCCTGTCCCAGGTTTTTATGAAAAAAACCAACCACCATCCCTCCGGCACACGTACACACATAATGCACCACCCAAAAAAACCCAACCAACCAACTAACAAGTAATTCAATTTAAAGACCATTCCCTTGGTGGCTTGGGTACAAACTTAGTGTAAAACTTCTTTATTCCTAAAAATACCCTGTAACTAGCAAACAAGCAATTTTACGCCGTTGCCACTAAAAATGCCAATTTAATGAGTAAATAAAATAAACAATCTTTCCCCCATTACCTTAAATCACTGTTCTTTTAAATGTTTGAGACCCAAAGTATGATCCCAAGGTAGTGTTAGAAGATATACTAACGGGGAAAAGAATATTGTGAGATTCATCCAGCTTTTTAAAATAAAGCGTGAAAAAGACAGTCACCTGATTTTTATGAGACTGGAAAATTGATACAACTATAGCTCTTGACCTATGTGAACAGTTTCCAAAATACTTTAGAGGGGAAACAATTATTTCACAGAAAAGAGCACAGCATGAAGGACCTCTTCCTTTTAAATGTGCAACAATTCAATTTTAGAGTTCATAACTACTTTCTAAACCTATGAGTGCAGCCTTTGTGCAGTTTGTAAAATTTTCAGACACCATATTCTATTAAGACCTGGTGGTGGTTTTCATCCTTCTGTTTTCTACAATCTCTCTCATTCATGGTGCTAGAAGAGGGAAAGAAAAGGGAAAGGAAGAATGAATTTTCCACAATGAAATGGAACTAAGACTGTCCCAAAATTTGAGTCATCAAAGCAAAGGGCCTGAAATAGCTTGTGAAAGGATGTTTTTTCCATAGCACATTTTCCTGTTGGCTCTCAGAAGTTTGTGATCTTCCTCTGAATGTCTAGAGGAGATGAAATATAGATTTTTTTTTCCCTCCCTCACAGAGAAACCAGTATCTATCCATTGCAGCTGTCTGTCCTGAAAAGGAAATTTCCTGGAGGTACTGAAGATAGATGAAATTATTAGCTGTAAAGACATGACCTGAAGATATGGCATATGAAAAGAACTTGGTTATGGTGGTCATATACTGATAAAGCACAGTTAATCATCCAGTTGGACTGTGAAAAGGCAGAGTAAGAAAAATTCTTCGAGACTGGATAGGATTCAAAATGTTTTATTTTGAGGCTGGACAGGACACAGGATGGAACAGCTACTCCTGTTCCACCTAGACTGCAGATTCTTTCTTAGCTCTGGTGCATAATATAAAAGAGGAGAGCTGATACAGGACACAATTTGGCACAAAAATATGATGAGAAATTCTTGTGAGAAAATAAGAATAGTAACAATAATTTTACTAGTTCTCTCAGTTATGTGCTCTCTTAGATGCTGAAGGATATCAGCTTAAGAAGCACAGGTACTTAGACTGCCAAAGTAGCAAATACAGATTAACACTATCAGCATCTTGACTAGCAAGTGAAATTTGATGATAATTACAAAAATATCGAGTCGTAAAAATTGTTTATTTCTTCTGTGAACAGGAAAGAATTTCTTCTCTCTCATTGCACCAATGACAGTTCTATTCAATGAACTGAATTAAAAGCCATTTAACTTGGGAGGGAAGCATTTATTTCTTTTACCATCTAATTCTTGGCTTCTTATTCTTGTGTCTCTTACGTCAGGGCTTATATGCAATTTTTTTTCCTGTTTTTATGTCTAGTAAATAAAACCATTATTTTCAGAGGAGTTTCTGCTACAAAAGGAAGGAAAAAAAAATAAAAATCAATCTTTTCCTGCTCTAACATTGATTTGTTAATTGTAACATGTTTTTCAGATATGCCCATCTTCTGGCATTACATTTAAAAGGAATATTAATGAGGATATATTTCTGTGGTTGGTATTCCACTTGTTTACAGCAACATATATTACTGGAAGAAATGGTAAACATTGCTCCAGTATTTTGCAGGGGTAAATATCAGTAAATGGAAATATCCTATCTCTGAAAACCTAACTACTTTGAAGAGCCTTGCTAAACTGCTCTGTCATTTCTCTAAGTTTCCTACCATATTTATTTGCTCATTTATATTAGCCACAATTTGCTGTTCTTCTGGGACTCTGAACAGTACCTGAGCTGTCATTAGCAGTTCAAGGATGAAGTCAAAAGAAAAGCTGAGGTACAAGCTCACTAGCTTCCAAAGTAACTTACCCACACTTCTAACAAGCTTATATTTTCAAGAGCAAACTCCTATCTCAATTTACTCACCCATCTCTTACTTCCTAAAAAAGCTACTACCACACACCAAATATTTGATGACCTTTCAAAAGTCTTCCTTCCCTCTCCTGAGACACTGGGACACATATATTTTTCAGTCAATCCTTAAAGCTGTAAAATCTGTTGCAGATTTAACAGTTTACAAACACTACTTAGTGGGAGAGTTTAGCCAGGTTTTCACAATCCATTTGCAGCTAATATACTTTAATATGCTCGTACTTGGAATAGATTTTCTTTTTTTTTTTCGAAGAGGTTTGTATACAGACTGTTGAAAACCTAAATATCTCAAAGCTCACAAAGAAACCATTGAGCAGGTTGCTTCTTCAAGTCTCATAAAAGATTTCTGGGAAGAATGATAATTGATTTATGCACAGAATATCAAGTTCTAGTTTCTAAGAGTTGATTAAATTGACATTTACTGCAGATTTAATAATGCCTTGAAAATAGCAGTAGTTTAAATAATCAAACAATATTACATCATTCACAGTTCTACTTTTTGCCAAATCAGACACAGATGTCAGAACATAATGAGATCCATCTCTACAGTTCATATTCTTTATGTGCTCATGCGGACAAACTATGCTACCGCTTATTGCATATTAAAACTACTAATTTAAAAGTACGTTAGCAAAATTAAAAGATAAAAGAATCAATAAGGAGTTAAAATCTAACTTATCTGGCCTAGCTTGCCAAGCAGACACTGACAAATGAAAGCTGATGGAAGGAAAAAAAATATAGCTATGTCCAGTCGGTACATTCATTATTTTGTGTGGGTGAATTTTCTTTTATTTGTCTACAATTAGGTTAGCTACTCCTCAGCAGTGCTCTTCTCTTATGTTCTAGCTGGAGGTTGTCAAGTGTATAATGAAGTGACTGACAAGAGTTGACAGATTTCCTATTGTCATTCAAAGCTGATCAAGGAAAAAAAATCCAAATGCGAGTTATTTTTAAAAGTAAAGAGATATTTAAATTTTTATGGAATGGCCTATTTTTATCTGCCAAAAATGAACATAATATGCTATTTTATATATATGGCAAGTGGATACCATACACAGTAAACAAGTATAAATACTACATCCAGAAAGAGTTTGAAGCTTCTTTAGCAATATAGGCAAAAGTCAAAGTTATGTAAACATTGGAGAAGGGGACTCAAGTATATAGAAGAGTACAGGAGGGGTACGTGATGACCCAGAAGGTAAAGAGAAACTAAAAGGTGAAGATTGGAAAACTGAGTAAGCAGAGATATAGGAGCAGTGAGATTGTAAGAGGATTTGGGGGCAAGGTTGCTGTGCAGCATAAAGTAGGTTTTAATATTGTCTGAAAAAGACAACTTGTAAGGAAGTCAAAACAGGATTTTGGTGGGCTAAAAGTGGAACCAGGATTATTCGCATTTTGTCAATACATGCCTTATCCAGAGATTCATTTCTGCATCCATTCCTTAAAACAC
Organism: Zapornia atra; assembly: GCA_013400835.1. Lineage (NCBI taxonomy): Eukaryota > Metazoa > Chordata > Aves > Gruiformes > Rallidae > Zapornia > Zapornia atra. The sequence goes on from VZTU01009881.1 coordinate 67,543, forward strand.
AGGAATGCACACTTCAGTTCATCCCCTCTGTGTCCTCATCATATATAGTCACTCGCAATTCCCCTGGAAAATTGTCTTCCAGGGAAAATGTCAGTGCTGACAAACACCTGGAGGAATTCCCAGGAAGTTCAGCTTTAACCTCCTATGGCCAGAGGAGGTATGTTAACTCCTAAGGATTATAGGATGTATAGGGTGGAGGAACAGGTCCTACTACATTCCTTCTTCTCCCCTACTCCCTCTCCCCCATATCCTTCTTTCCATCACACACATCCTGGGCTCTCCTGAAGAGATAAGGAGCACCAATCTCAGGCATTTATGGAACAGGTAGCATAGGATTGGAATAGAGCTTCTCCAGTCCCTCCTTTAACATCACGTGAATTGGAATCAAACACAGCACTGCAGGCCATTTGATCCCAAAGACTCAAGCACTACAACAGCAGAATCTACAGAAGTATTAAATGCAAATAAACCCCATATAAGTTTATACCATGGTAATGTACTTTTATTAAAATAAGATCCAGAGATGCAAAAGAAAGAAACCTAAGTGCTCTTAGCTCAATGTATCCATATATCCTGTGCAACAGGCTCAACCAGAAAAAAACCAGGGAAATACACAATGAGTTTGGGTGAACATCTGTATTTTCATTTAGTAAAGAGTATTTTTCTATTTTACATTTGCTGATTTCTTAAAAATAAAATAAAATACATACACTTTGACCTAAACCAGTTAATGCATTCTTTAACTAATTTTAGAAGATAAATTCTATGATCAAAAGCTAAGTGCAGAGTTTGAGAACATAACATGTTGTTCAGCTGACACTTAAAATTAAGAATTTAACAAAACCTTAGCAATGGAACTACAATCACAAGACCCGCATACTTAACAGATAGTGTTAGCCACAGTGCAGAACACATGTCCCTCTTGAAAAATTCAAGGGGTGCACTTCTGACAACAAGAGGTAACATCAAAACCTATATTTACCAGATGTTAACTGTCCGTCTGGCCAACTGCTACCAAGGACTTGCACACTCAGCCAGAGATCCAGAGCAGGCCAAAGGCATTTGGCCTGGAGCTCTCTGCTACCTTTAGCTCCTCACCTCTGGTAAGCAGACTTTTTTTTTTAGCCTCCACTGGATTGGGTAGAAAAGATAATAAATCTCAGAATAATATATAGGTATATATGTACTGAATGGAAACATCATGCAAATTTGAAAAAACAATGATTGAAAATGAAATGTCAGCCTTCTGCCCAACATTGAGTTCTAGTTGTACAAATGCTGGTTGTAACTCTGTATTAACTCCTTGGATGAACAGATGACTTGATTTTAAAATTATCTATATTTGCTCATTGCACCAATATTTAAATAAGTTTGGTTCTCAAAATACTGCAGTTTATTCCTTTTAAAAAATTACTGATATTCAGTTCACATAATGAAACTCAGGAGAAATATTTTCAACCTAAAACTCACTTGGGAGGACATAGTTTTTCTTAAAAATAGGGATAGATTTTCTTAAAAATCCAGTATTCAAGCAGTTTTCACACGAGACTCAGAAAAGAAAGTTAGGACACACAATATTTTTCTAATTATTTTTGATCAAGATAAGCTGGTAACTTTTAGTATTCTCTCAAAGCACTTTTTGTTACACCAAAATTACTGTATGGGAATCAGAGCTAACATGTACCATATTAAACTACTTCCAAGATTACTTTGTTGGGTGCTTATATACATAAGTTATGCATATGCATTTATTTACAATTTTCTTAACAAGCTCTAATTTGTATTTTCAGGTTACTAGGTTGCAAACGTGTTTTCATTTTTAGGTTCCATCCATAAGCAACTTTCCTGCCTGTTTCTCCCTTTACGCAATTTGCTTGTACATCTATGTGGGTTTCTGAATCATTGCTCAAAGCTGTAGGTACTGGTAGTAATGATCTGGCACATCACAGATTTCACTCAGCTGTCCCATACTGAAAAACCACACTCCAATTACATAACTAAAGACACCTTAATAGCTGTGGTGGTTTAGCCCTGGAGGTCAGGTGCCCACCAAAACCAGTCTTTTACTCCCCTTTCCAGGTGGACAGGGGAGAAAAGATATATTAAGAGGCTTAGGAGTCAAGATAAGGACAAGGAGAGATCATTTTATCAGCGACGATATGGGTGAAACAGACTCAACACAGTGCAGGAAAGAACTATTCTAATAGCCATTTTCTGCACCCCTGTTCTTTTCCAGCACCCAACCTCACAAAACCACGACAATAGCAGTTAAACAATCAGAGCTCAGCAGTCACCATGTACTGCACAACTGCTTTTGCCAGAAGATGCAAAAGTGTTCCTACAAATACTGGTTCAATTTTGTTATTCACCACATATTTTTCTCTTTCAAGGGCTACCAGTGAGTGTTTAAGAAAGAGACTACTTATGAAGAATTTATGCACAAGAAAAAGAAACAAGGATTAAGAGAGAAAAGTTCTTGTGCCAGAATATATAGGCAGCAAAAAAACGTTCTACGAACCCATATAAATCTGATTTTTTTTCTTTTATACATCTTTCTGACATTGGCTTGTGGTATTATAGGCAGTGGTATTTTTATTTATTAAGAAGGCTACTGAGTTAAATAATAATCATTGAAAAATATTTCACTAGATTGATATTTATTATATGCAGTGCGAATTACTTGCTTACTTGGAGTCTGTCATGAATAAGGGTAGCTCATCATGCATTGTTTATGCTTCATGCAAGTCTAACTTGGTACTGCTTATTTTCTCTAAAGACAACTAGAAAACCCATATTTAAAGTGATCTTTGATTCTCTGCCAAAGATAGAATTGATGCCATGAATAGCACTGGGTTTCTTTGTAAAATTATGATTATTTACTTAAATTCCCTAAAAATAGCATATTATGGTCACTCAATCCTCACAATGCTACCTGATTCAAAAAAGCCCAAAGTACCACAAGATTCAGGTTCAGGAAGTTGACTCTACTTCTGCTTTCTTTTCTGAACTACCAGTAGTCACAGCTTGGAATAAAAAATAAAAGCTGCAGGTAAGATTTGAATATTTTCCAGAGATTGTTTTGGCCACCGAGAAGTTATAGTCCCATTAATTCTGCAGCATTCCTCCTCTTTCAAAATTTTGTCTTTGAAGTAGAGATTCACTAAATAAAATTCTACTGTGTCTCAAAAACTCAGAATGCTTTCTACAGATGAATATTTACTTGAAAATGTCATTAACTGAATATTGTTATCAGTAACAAAATCTATCAAAAAAGTACTAGCTATTTGTTTTCTTGACTAACTAAAGTGGTTTTCTCTGGACTGCACTTCTGGAAGAAAATAAGAAGAAAGAATCAGCATGGTTGGCTATACTAATTGAGCAGGACTGAAGAAATCTGTAGACTACAATTTTTCAGACAACTTTGAAAGCTTGGCTTTATAAAAATACTAAGCCACATTATTTCAAACACTGAATACCTTTGTCCTATCGGTTCACTTTCTCTTTGCCCTATCGGTTCACTCCCTGACAAGCAGTGCCTCTTCATCTTTCCTGAGGGCACCTCTCAGGTACTGGAAGGCTGCTATAAGGTCTCCCCTGAGCCTTGTCTCCTCTCCAGGTTGAACAAACCCAACTGTCTCAGCCTTTCTGGATAGGCTGGTCATCATAGCCTTCTGGACATCTTTGTGGCCCACTTCTGGGCTCACTCTAATAGGTCCATATCTTTCTTGTAATGGGGACCCCAGAGCTGGATGCAAAACTCCATTGTGGGGTCTCAGTGCAGAGTAGAAGGGGAGAGTAATTTCCTTTGCCCTGCTGTTGACACTTCTTTTGATGCAGCCCAGGATACAGTAGGCTTTATGGGCTGCAAGTGTGCATTGCCAGTTCACATAGAGCTTTACATCCACTGACACCCCCAAGTCCTCCTCAGGGCTACTCTGAGTCCATTCTCCATTCAGGCTGTAGTTGTGCTTGGGATTGCACAGACCCATGTACAGGACCTTGCCTTTTGCCTCATTGAGCTTCATGTGGAATCCTTTTTGAGAAAGCCCTACTATTCTGGTTCTGTTAGGCTTAAACTAAACTTCTGAATGTAACAGTTCTTTTAAGCCTCCTGGGGTTCTTCCCATAAGCCAAAGATCTGGGAATACCTAATCAAACTTCTCTATTTGGGATCCTAGAGTACATAGAATTGGGCTTAAATGGGACCATGAGAAAATACATTGAGAGAAAACAATAGAAAATATTGGCTAGGCATTCTGAAGATGTTTTCTTAAGCTCCCAAAGAACTAGTAAAGCATCAGTTGTAATCCTTCCTGACAGAATTCTCCTTATTCATTTTCTTGCAGGTGAGGTCAACAAATCTCATCAGAACTGTCAGGGAGGAAATAAAGATCAGTTTTTGCACAACTTCCTTGACCATAATTCTGGAGATTGTTGATGCTCTAGGCAAAGCTGTTTCAAAGTGTAAAGTATATGTCTGTATCCTCATTTTCAGAATATCATATCCCTAAAAGGTTTAAGTATATTAAATTTGGATGGCTGGATCAGAATAAATACATTTCAAAGCATTCTTATATGCCCTTAAATACTCCATTAAGGAGGCAATGCAGAAGCAACTATGCCTTCCATTATAGTAACATTTGCCACCCACTTACACTCTGATTAGCTAACAGAATAAGCTTGTGATTAAAGATAACCACATTATTTTCAGGACCACAAAAATAATTGCTTTGACCACAATAATAATTGCTTTTTGAACTAATGCTCATTAGATAGATACTCCATATTAGCTTCTTGTCTGAATTAGAACAACAGTACTGATGGTTAACAAACAGAGTTAGGAAAAATACTGATTACTGCCTATAAATGCAGTATTGGAGTTCTCTCTGGTTTGGCAGAAAAAGCAATGACAGAAAGATGAAGCTAAATAAACCTGCCTGCTTTTCATTGGTTGAGTTTAAACTCAGCTCTTGAAGTAGTTTACCACAAGATGTGGATGATTGTCTGTATCTGGAAATAAGAAACTAGTCTTGTTTTGGTTTATTTTCAAAAAAGGTGTGCTGCTGTTCAAGCAGGAAATAATTCAGAAAACTGAAAGGATTGCTTTATAGAGCAGGTCTGACTGAATGACCAGAGCAGTATCTGATCTTGTATTGAAACAACTATACTGATTCTATGCAAATCTCAGAGATGACAAATAGCTGGCTGTTCAAAGTCAGGTGCAGTGTTGCCATACCTCATGTATTACCTGTAACTGCTTCCATATAACTGGTCTTCCATATAAAAATTTAACATTTCAACTGTATATGAAGGCCTGCTTTAGGGGTCTTTGTTTATATCAATAATTTATGACAAAAAGAATACCCAGGAGAAAGTTTAGCCTAGACATCATTGACAAAGAAAAAAGCAGAGGCCATTGCACTGGAAGTTTGTGCATGTCTGCACCTCAGTAACTGCTACACAGCTTGCACGGCCGTTAGCCTAGCATCTGTGCTGTTAGGTATCTCCCTCCCCATGTATTTCTAGCCCAAAGAATCGCCGAAGTACAGTGAGAAATACATCTCAAAACACCATGAAAATGCCACTGACTTGAAAGCAGCAAGGCTTCCCTCAGGGACCCCAGGAAGCAAACAGAGGTGGAGCTAGTGCTGTTTGGATCAGGATCCAGACAGATTGAGAATGTCAAATAAAGCTTCCTTAATTCAAAATTCATTCACTAAGAGAGTATATCTCATATCATCCATGTTATCCAGAAGGAACCCAGGTTTGCACTGAATGAATCTGGTTGCGCTGCAAGTTGAAAAGCAGCTATTTCTTCATAGGATTCAAGTTTGCTTACGTGACTATGGGCTGTGGCAATGCAACCAGTAAAACTGTTAAATTGAAATGCTCAGGAGTTAAAAATGCACATCTTTAAACTGTGGGATTGTCAAAGAATAAACTGTTCAGGGGAAAAAAAAAAAAAAAAAGTTGTTCAACATAAACTGAAAGCAAGACCAGAAAAATGGGCTTCACTTTAGCCACACATCACCTGTACGGGAGAAATACAAGTGGAAAGGTACCAGTGCATAAAAAGCAATCATATGGTAAGAGCTGCACTTTGACATGCCTACACTGAAGCTGACCATTGACATGGCTATATCCAGTGGGCTCTAACACCGATAACCTAGACACCACTGCTGGCAGAAACTGTAGTGTTAAGTATTTCAATCTTCCTACGTGTTACAATGCATCCTCTTTGCACCCTTTTGTAAAATTGGAAATTGGATGAGTTCATCAGACTAAGGTTTGTGAAGTATGAATACTGTGTGAGGTATGAATATTAAATCATGCAAAACAGCTATCAAAATGAGAATAATTCCAGGTCAAAAAGCAAATGCACTGAGATATTATACTGTTAGCCTAGAAAACTAGAAAAGTCCATAGAGTTATAAAAGGCACAATATGATGCATGAGAAACTGCACCCAAGGTCCACTACAAACCTGGAAGTATTCCCATCACCTGGACGTAACTGCTACTTGGTTACAAGTAGTAGTAAAGTAATTCTTAGATGTAGATTTCATGCCTTCCCTACACATAAATACTTCATAGGGACAGCCTGTATTATGCTTCTATTGAGAAGGGAGATTATGTCAATGTAGTAAAAAATATTCGACATTTAAAAATAACTAAGATCTATCCTAATAGTTTCAATTGGCAGCTTGCAAATACATATTTCACTGTTGATTTATTTGGACTTTTAAAGTGTTGGGGTTTTTTTTAATTTTTATAGAAGAAAAATGTAATTAAGTATTAACAACATGAGTGAAGCAAATATTGCTTCAGACTATTTTTTCAAAATCCTGCTAATAAAGAATCCTTTATTTATGAAACGAGAAATGAGTGAATTCAAGCCTACTTGGGATTTTGGAAATAACCACTAAAAATTTTGGTGCTTAACTGAAGGCCTGGTTTCTAATTGTGGCACTGCAGTCTCTAAATTATGGTTGAGAAAATTATGACGACAAAATATATCAGCATAAAATATATTAAGCTCTCCTGAGCCATGCCATAATTTTTTAAAGTAGGCATACAGCTATGATAGTGGAATGGGGTGAAAGAATACAGAATTTTTAATTCAGCTGGAAATGTATTTTACAGTAAATGCTGTTATAAATTACAATATATTATACTAAATTTTTAAGTGTCTTTTTTTCAGTTTCATAGTGTCTACTTTTTTCTTAACATTTTTTTCTGCTTTTTAAACTGAAATATGGATATACTTGAGAAGCTAAGATGTTGCCTTAAGCCTCAAATGACACAAAGCATTCCAGTGATCATAGGACTACTATGTGCCCTGGCATTTTCCTTGGCCACCACAAGGTCCTACTTCACTGTTGTGTACAAGGAACATGCTGGATTTGTCCCATCTCTTTATGTCTGCACCTTCTCATCTCCTGTTTCCTAACTGCATTGCAACAAAGGAGAAGGCAGCCTGTTCCACTACCTACTTTTATACTAAACTCTGGGTACAAGTCTAGGAAACAACTTTCACATCATGTTGTGCAAGAACATGCACCATGTCATCCTGTGTTAATGTAATGGCAACAAATCACTTGGGATTTTGAAACACAGGATGTAGGTAGGTTGCAGAGCATTAGTTGGACACGATCACAGTCAATGGTGGTACCAGTCTGGATTCATCACTGAGGATATGTACAAGGGCAGAGTCATAAGATACTGCTCTTCAGGAACTGAAAAAATCCTAAATGAAAGATGTTAGCATTATTAGTGATCCTAACGTCCTAAGAGTGAGTTCTATAATGTACATAACTTCTTGTTACATGGAATCACATAGTCAGTGCCCTGGCTCAAGATCATACAGATCCACAAGGCTATGATTTGAAAGTACAAGGGTTAGTACAAGACTAAGTCAATGACACAGGATGAACCGTGACAGTAACGCTGAACCTTCCCTTTTCATGTAACTAGTTTGCATCCTTCCCTGAATTGTTACTTGATGCCAGGAGCAATGAACTAAACAACGAGAGGGCATATGCTCAAGCTCCACAGCATGACTACCCACACCATTACAATGGGAGCCTTGGTTGCAGCACAGGCCACACCACACTGTCTGAGACAACGCCTAGGCATGCTCAGGGATTGACGTGAGATACTGATGCAGCAACAGGCAGTTAGGATGCAACTGTCTCTGGAGGGAAAGAGTGTTGCTGAGAGGATGTAAACCATGCAGCATCAGTTGACCTCTAGATCAAAAAATTATCCTGAACACTTTTCAATTTACTAATGTAGATGTAGTCTTAAGAGCTATAAGAGGAATTTCAATCTCTCTACCTGTCTTTCAGTCTTAAAAGTTTTATTGTTTTGTGAAGGTCTCTCTAAAATTATGCAGTAATTTCTCCTTTGGTTGCACCTTTGTTGCTCTCAATTATTTTTGTTCCACCATTAGAGATTAACACTGCTAATGCTTTTATTTCATCTTTCCTCTAAGTAAGTGTAAATGGAAGGGACTTCTCACCTATTTCTAACAGTTGATTTTTGCACACGTGGAAAAAAATTACGAGTTTTTAAATTAGTAGTACTACACAGAAATTGCAAGGTAAGATGAAATATGCAAGTGAAATTCACAGATATTCTCCTTTATATATTTATTATGCATGCATTATATAGATCAATATTATTTAAAAGGTTAAATCAGAGTATCTGATAAGGACATGCATTTATTATATCCCTTGATTTATGGAGGAAACTGATGCTAACTATCAGATTATAGCTGCATGCCAAAAGTAAAGGTTACTACAGTTTTGAGAGAAATAAATCACTGTATTAGGAAAAATCTGTCAGAATAATACTAATTGGTGTTTTAGATGTACTTGGGTTTCTGCATCATTTTAGTTTCAGCTGCTACACATTTCTGTAACTGAAATTTTCTACAGATAAATAAAAATACAAGAATCTTGCTTTAGAACAGGTACATTATTTTAACATAAGATTTTTAATTCCCTATTTATTCATTTCAACCAAGCACATACTACTGTCCTCTTTCTGTCCCTACCTATCCCTTCACCTTCTTCTAAAGCCAGAAAATTTCTGACACTCAATTACTTTGTGGTTTTTCGGAGGTGAATATCCTTACAGCACTTAAAATCCATATCCAAATCTTTGCCACTCATATTAGTTTTGAAACTATTTTCCCAAATAAGTAACTTCAAAGCATGAGAGATAGAAGAGGATTTAACAGCTGGGAAGGAATGAGAAGAACATTACATTGAAGACTCAGTAATAGTATGAAGAACATTGACAGAAATTTCGTAAGAGACAATGCCCCAACTGAAATAAAAATTATTTTTTTTAAGCCTTTATGTGAAATCCTATAACAAAAATAGTGTGGTTTTCATGATGACTTCATGAGGCTGGTCTTTTTTACTCAAGTGCCATACTCACACATTTGATTGTCAGTTTTAAACCTCTTCTTCATACCTTCCTTTGGATGTTTTTAGAATATTCATAAAGACTTTTTTTTGTAAATTTCTCATCTTATCTATTTTCTAAAAATATTTCAGTAACCTGTTCTACTAGGTGATCGTCAGAGCCACGCTTGTTTCTAAACAAAGAAGTTATGAAATTCTACTGAAGAGACTTCAATGCTCTCTAGATACTGGTGAAGGAATTAAAATGGTGTTAGAGATGCTGAATATTTATATAGTATTTGGGAACACCAAAATACAAGACTTTATTGCTTATACCCCCTTCCATAGGCCATCAGGTTTCCTTATTTTTTAAAAGGCAACATTAGCTATATATACAGGATAGTAATTTAAAAATGCACATAAATATAATCATGTCAAAAAAGACTTGAGAGCACGTGCATGCATGTTTCACCCAATGTAGGACAGCCCGTTAGCATTTGTCTAAAATACAAGAATGAAGTTGAGTATAAAGTTGAATATTGTCATGAATAGCCTACTTCTCTGAATTATATCCAGGCATTTTTGGTGTATGTTTTCTAATGATTCAGTCTCAAAACTCTTAGTATGCTTATTCTTAACCATAAAAAAATTATAAGAATCTAATTTGCCTTTAGAGATAGTTAATATAGTGTCTTTAATCTAAGAGATTCTCCCTTTGGAGAAAATTAGTTTGGATAAACCATCAATCAACAATATTTTCAGATGTTAACCCCATGTCTTTTAAAGGCAATCCAGATAGACAGCAAGCAGACAGAAGCTGTCTCATCTACAATGAAAACTGGTCAAGCTTTAAATTTAAGTAATCTAAATTTGTCCATGAAAGAAAAATGATTGGGTCTTTCACAGAAAGTTTATTTGCCTTTCTTTGGAGCACTTCACTCTTCCACTACCTCTCTGAACATACCACAAGTCATCCCACCACTTTATGAGTTGAGATTTTTTTTTTCTTCCCCTTTTTTCAACAGTTTTTCAGAAACATTCCTTCCACAAAACCGTAAGAGGACCAAAAGAGACAAACAGAACATTTCTTTCACAAGCGGTATGAAAAGCAATACTCTTATTATTTGTAGCAATTTGGCCCTGCTTTTATTTTATATACACTCTAACAATAGAGTCATTCTGGAAAGAAAGGAAACAGAATAGAAAAAGAAGAAAAAAGGAATGAATAATTTTTTTTTTTTTGTTAAAATACAGGCAATAAGGATAGATAATTTTCTTGAAAGCAAAATTCCATCATCATTCAGTATATATACAGACATTTGCAAAGAGCTGTACTAATTTTATCTTTTAAAAAGGAAATGAATGTCATTGCTGAACTCAATCTGTCAATTACAGGACTGCCAACAGGACTTGAGATTCACTGTTATATAATGTGACTGTATGCCACAAAAAGTGTTTTGGCATTAAAACAGTTCCTTAAAAGAAACTGAAATGAACTTAATAAACATGCTCAGAATACCACACATCTTCGGAAACAGGTACTATTCCATTTCAGGCAAGGCAAAGAAAGTTTTAAACATTCACATTTTTTCTTTTTTTTTCACTGAAAATTCTACTACCAAAATCAGTACAATTTGTCTATTTCACTTTATCTAGATGAAGAAAATTCTCAGCTACTACAAATCAAACAAATCTCATGGATTTCAGTAAGCATTTGAATTTTGAATAGTTTCCCAGTTTATGTGAAGATAAACTCATATATATATACATATAAAAAAATGCAAAGCCAGGTCTAAGTATACACCCAGCAGACCTGTTGGTTCTAATCTAATTTTCCATCCTTAATTTCACCTGCCTCACCCAAGCCATATACAGGCATTTTTTTATACCTAAATACGTATCAAGAATCAAATTACAAATATTTTGCTTGCACTGAGCTCAAGAAGCAGCTGAATGATGTGCTCAGTCCCATGCTCAGAGTTGGCTGGCCCTGTGTGGAGCCAGGAATTGGACTTGATCCTTGTGAGTTCCTTCTGGGTCAGGATATTCTAAGATTCTATGATTACTAGATGATCAGCTTTATTGATTACTGAAACATTACTTGTGCAGTTAGATACCTTTGCTTACAAAATGAGAATTGTGATATGGCCCTAACTATCCCAATTTTCATGTAGTCATATTACCTTGAACAAAATATCTTAAATGGTCACACATTGATATTGTTAGCTTTGTATTAAAATCTGTGTCAACCTTTTAGGCTACTGTTTCTTGTATTTGATATGGCAAAAAATAATATATTTATATTTCACCTTGGAACAACTGGTTCTACAATGTTCTGTCACCAGAAATCTTTTAATGAAATTAAAATGTCCTGATTTCATAGGACTGTGAACTTCGGAGGACTATTGCTGACTTCTGTCTCAAAACTATGTTGTTAATACAAATTATGCAGCTGGTGCTGCAGCTCACTTTTTGACTACTAGATTATATTAAATATATTAGAACATCTATATATTTATTCTATGTATTAAAATATTACATTTTAAAAAATAATCAGGATATTTTACCTTAATATCAAAAGCTCCTGGCTGACCCACTTTGTTATAAAGCTCCAGTTGGTTCTTGACAGGTGTTACCCACAGTATCACTTGGTTTAGTTGTTGATCAAGTTCGATGAAATCCTTTAGCAGAATCTCTATTTCTTTTTGTTTTTCTGGAAGATCTTTGGACACCTGAAAAAGATAGTAGAAGCCAGGTTTTTAGTGGGGGAATAAAGGTAATCTAATGGGAAGGAAAGGGTCGACCTACTGATCAAATTATTATGGTGGGTAAAACTGTGGGAAGCAAAACACACTTTTTCCTAAACAACCCCCCCAAAAAAACCAAAAGACACAACACTACCATCACCCTCCGCAAAAGAAATGCCACCAAACCAAAACTAACAAAAACTCCCACAAAAACAGGACCAGGCTTTTTTTTTTTTTTTTAATTCCACCCTTCTACTCATAGTACATCATAAAAACCTGTTATCTCAGTATACAAAACTGTTTTAAAGGTCAATTTTTAATGACTAAAAGCAATAGCAAAAACCTGAAATTGATCTAACCTTTCTTGACCTCTTGAATCTAGATATTTATAAGCATGTGTTTTCATACAAGGTGTTTATGTTTGCTAGTTCTGTCCAAATATGCACGAGCAGATGCATTCAGTGAAGAAAAATAATGAAAAAAAATGTATCATCAATACAGATATGGCCACTTGGTTCTTTGATTTGCATTCAAAGCAGTCAGATTTTTAACTAAACACATTCTTCTGTGCCAACACTTTCAGAAATTAAGAATCAGTGAATAGTATAGTTCAAATAGCAGCAAAGCACTTGGAGTAAACACAGGAACAGGTTGAAATTAATTAAGCTAACACAAAGCTCCATGATGTCCTTCCCAGATTGCTTTCTATAGCTTGAGAGGTGAGGTGCCACTGTACTACACAATGGGCAACATTGCAAATATATACTAGGGGAGAAACCATCTGTACTTTAATAAAAAAAACTATTCACCACAGCAAATACAGGGCCTGGGCTGAGATGACAGGCAATGGTAGTTATTAAAATCAGACAAGAAGCATGGTTAATTTTCCATACTGAGAAAAATGACATTTCCCAAAGTTCATGGGTTTTGAACACATATTTTTACTAAACCAACACTCTTAAAAATAGAAAAAACATGAGGCTTCTGATAAAATATAAGCAGTGTAAATGGAAGCATTTGTATCACATTGCCTGGCTACAGAAGTATTACTGCTGTCTACTAACTTCTCTTCCCTAATGATGAAACAATAAATCTAAACCCATCAGAGACATGAAAGCAATGAATGTGCCTTTAAAAAAACCCACAACAACAACTCCACCAGAAAACAACCCACGCCCAAGAATGAAACCAAACACCACCAGCTGTGAAAATAAGAGCACAACTGTCTCGTGACACATACGTTTCTTTACAAATTTGGTTTGAAAATGCCAATTTGTTGGTACTCAAATAAAGCCTCTACATATACTCTGCTTGTGATTTATTAGACTGTACTTAAGTGATACTTGTAATTCAAGAAGTTGCTTTGCCACATGTTACATTATCTCCATTGTTCACTATAGCCACCCCATAATATCCTATTTAATAAAAACTGATCCATGAGTCATATTACTTTTTCTTTCTAATCTTGTTAAATATAATAAAAAAATTTGCTTATCTGCTTTTCCAGAAAGGCCCTAGATATGAAAGAAAACAATTAAAAATGCATTCATTTCCCTTATGTGTTAACTCAATATCTATGCAGACCTTGGCCTAATTTCACAGAAAATTAGTTCCATCTTTATTACAACTTGTGAATGTTAATCTCCAATGTTTAGAAGCTTTAATATTAATATAAACAAGTTCAACAGACATAATACTGAAAGCAAATACATAATCATAGGAAGATAAAAATCCAAACTGACTTCTGAAGATCTGTAAGTTAATCTGCTTCTGATCAACATTAATCACTCATAGTGGTCTGTCACATGACAGAAAAATAAAAAGTTGTACAAGTTTGAAGGGTTGGGGTTGTTTTGGGGGTGAGGAGGGAGGCAGTGGATTATATACTAAGTTATATTCAGAAAATGAAAGGCTAGGTTTTGGTGACAGACTGTACGTCAATATACAGCTTTTAAAAATAACTACAAAAAAAAAGAATGCAAAATAAATCCCACCCCTAGTGAGAGGAAAACTGATATAAGTAAATGCAGCCACGCCTTATGAGTTGGCTCCTGTGCTACAATTATAATGCAAACATAGAATTGCAATATTTTGAATATAAAAATTAAAAAAAGAAGTCTAGGTCAATATGAATCAGCTCATTGTATACAGAAATCTGATGTCATCTACTTTTATCACAGAGATAAAAAGAGCAACAGTGAATAAATAAATTACTTTCCTCAAACACGGGTTAGGGTTACGGATAAACACAGAGAAACATTCAGCAAGTCATTCACCCTGTAAGGTCCAGGTAATGTGTAGCCACTGTGTGGGAATCAGATTCTTGGATCCTGGATCTCAGGGATTTTGTTTGTTCACCTGTCCCCCCAGCCCCCCTTAAGCTCTGCCAGCAACCTGTCAAGCTGACTAATCAAACTAGAGCCTGAAGAGTCTAAGGTAATTGCAAGTTTGCCTATCAAGCCAATGTACTGCTGCAGACTGTCTCCTGGGGGACAGTTTGTTTCCTGAGCTAATTCTGCAGCTCACCAGAAATACAATTAGAAAAAATCTCCATGGAGTATTGAACAGGACGATGGGGTATCCATATTTATGTCCTTCCTGTGGCACAGGAGCACACAAGGAGATGGGGCTCTCCAGATTCTTCCCTACCTTTTTACTTACAGTCTTTCAGCTTGTTATTCATCTGTCCAGGAATTCCACCCCTGTGGTGGAATTCAGATGCTAGTGGGACCTACAGCCATCCCACTGCCCTGCTGCTTCTGGACTCTATGAGCTCTTGGGTACCTCCAGGGATGAGTAAGCTATAATTAGTGTCCCACTTTGGTTCTCTTCTACATTTTTTTTCTTTTGGTCTCCTTCCAACTCCATCTGGCTCCTTCTCCCCATCAAGTGTCTACCCAGTTTCATCCCCTTTAGTGTCTTATCTCTTTCCCAACTGTTTAAGAAAAACTGTTCAGCTTTATCAGGGGAGGACTGACGTCTTTTCCAGGTGGGAAGACCAATAGGAACATTAGCCAAGAGTAAAACCAGGGCAAACACATGAGATGCTTCCCTTCAAATCAGACTAAGACTGAACACAGGTCTCATAAAACAGCATTATTATAGGCTGTCAAGGAAGACAGGGTGCAAAAGTCAAAAAAATAGAAGGAGGGACATCTTCAGTTGGAACATCTTTCTAAAAATCTAGCTTAGCCTTCTGCATACAAATTAAGTATTTTCAACTTTCTCTTATTTACCAGAAGATCAACATAGAAAACATACCTGGGTTTGCAAACAAAGGGAAAAAAAATTCCCAGTGAAAAGGACAACTGAAGTACAGATTATTCCTTCAAAGAAAAGAAATCTTATTTCAACATCAAAGGACCATACAATTTCAATGGTACGTGTCAAAACATCAATCTCAAAGCATGTGATGCTTCTAAAATTTTGTACTTTAGTTCAAGTGTTAATTGAGTTAGATTAATTGGAAGCTAGTAACAGAATAATAGGAAAGATTTAAGCTCTAAATTAGGAAACAGTACAAGATCCTCATTTTACAAACTAACACTGGTCTTCACAATACTTAATTTTATTCTAGTCTATTCTACTTAATTCTATCAGGCCATTTTCCACTTATTTAATATTATGTATTCTGACTTCTGCTCTTTCCATTACAATGCTAAAAACCCCAAAAATAAATTTCCAGCATAGAAATGTTAATATCTCTCAAAACATGTGAATACTCTGTAAAATTTGAGGAACGATTTTCAAAGTCTATATCTTTGTTTAAATATTCTCATTTCTTCTCTAAAATTACTTGTATTTCTTGTTTCTAGTCCATCTGAACCTCATCATGGGTGATCTTGCTTCATAAAATGTCTAAACGGAACAGTGTTACATTCTTTCCCAATCTTTTTTTGATTTTTGGTGCAAAACAGTACATATACTAAGCTTGGAAGCACAGATCTCTTTGATCTCTTCACATGTTCCAGTTTTCCACTGCTATTTCCTACGTTAGCTTTAGACAGTTATTTTTCAGTCTATACACAGTTGTGTGCATGCACTATAGGATCAATTATTGCTGAACAGGTGGAAAGGAATGTCAATTAACATGATAATAAGTATAGAGGGAGGAAGAAGTTGTATGAAGTGTGTCACCTGATGTAAAATCATATTCTCTATCCCTGTTTTGTTTAATTCCTTATGAATATCCAGAAAGCAGATTCAATCAAAGCAGTATCAGTGACAATAATAGTTGTGGAGTTATGGTTCAATCCTGTAACTCAAGGACAATGCTCAAAATGAAAAAGTTGAAAATAATTAGGTAGACAGTAAGAAAGAACAAATGAACAATGGGGAATGGTTTTGCAGAGGTCAGAAGTGTTATTACAAATGAATGAACTTGATAAATTATATTAATAGGAAGGCACCACTATCATTATCAGCAGCTGCCACATGATAAAATTAAGGAAAGCTACCAAAACGACTTGCATGCATTATATTTCAAGTGACTAATGCCTGATTTCCAATATTTCCTTTCCCTATCACAAGTAATGTCAAGGTCATTTCCTATTTGCCTAAACGAGCCAAAGAGAAGGGAACGCAGTTATTACTTGGTGGGTTGGGAATACAGACAAGGAGATGCATCTTCCTAGCATGTCATTTGTCAAAAAAGAATATGGAAAACTGTTCTAATGGTGAGTAGAGAGAAAAGAAATCCCAGATTCCAACATTTTAACCGCAGTGGAAATTTGTGTGTTCTTTTCCACAATATTAAAGAAGGTACTCCTTTGTCTTGTTACTTTTCTTACCGTCCTCACAATAACAGAGCAGCACTTGCAAATGGATCCTATTATGATGAATCCGACAGTGGATTAAATTTAGCTTTCTTGATATGCATAACATCATAATAAACTGCAATGAATATGTGCAAAAGTATGTTGTGATGAATCCGTGAAGACCATTAACAATGTCTTATATTCCCCACTTGGGAAGGTCCCTCTGATATACAAAGCACGTTAAGAAAGTAAGCTTCTAATCTAAAATCATTGATAGCATCAGGTTTGTAAAAATTCACAACAGTTTGCAAACAGAAAAAGGAAGAAGGTATAGCTTTTCATATGAATTACTTTCCTTACTAAATGTAAAACAAGGAGCAGCTTCTGCTTTCCTGTTCCATTTCAGCAAAAATGCAAGTATTAGGAAAATGGAGACAGACTACTACACTGTAATCGGCATAAAATGGGACTTCAGGCAGGTTTTTATGCTGTCCAAGTCAGTGCTTAGATAATAAAGAAATAACTAAAGCCACAAAAACTATTAGATGCAAGCTTCAATCCAGACTTATTGATAAATCATAACTGACACTTTCATGACATTAGTACGATGGTTGCATAAACCAGCAATTCTTACAGCCACTGGTCAGAAAGTTTTATCTGCTTAAAATCACCATCCTTAAAGCATGTACATACAAAACAATGACTTAAAATAGAAGAGGGGAAAGTTAATTTTTATGCATCATTTCTTCATGAAAAACAATCAGTGTAAGAAAGAGTTTCATATAAGTTTGGTTTAGGATGCCATTTAGTTAATTAACCGAGCCATTTTCATTAACAAACTCAATATTGACTTTAAAGCAAAAATCTATGCAATTTCTTTAGAATGATGAATATTTATGAGCCATAGCATCTCGGACAAAGTTGGAGTAAAGACCGTATTGTTAGAGGAATATGAAATCTGGCTACTAAAAATATGTAGAGAATACAGCTAGTGTTTCATGTTTCCTTTCAAACATTACAAGACCTGACCTTGGCACACAGTTTTGTGCTGCTTTTTTTTTTTTTTTTAACTTCTCAACAACATATTTGTAATATTCTCAAGTTTCATTTTTATTAAAAATCCCTTTCCCCCACCCTCATTCATGCATAAGACTAAAGCAGCCCACAGATCCACTGCACCAAACAATTTTCTGCTTCATCTGGCTGTCTAGCTTTTAGAAAAGCAGACAAACATATCCCCCACCCCAATGGTTTGTTTTGTTTTTCTTGCATGGTAATTGTACGTATCAGTCTTCTGAATTTCTGAATGCTTTTTATATTTAATATTTATAACTAATTGTCATTCATTCTGCTACTGTCTCAGGGACTCTTCTTTGTGAAGGGCATTTTTAAGCACAAGACTGCCCACCTTACATCTTTGCTAAACAATCTAGCACTCAATTTTATTTTCTTTATCTTTGTTCCTTACTAACTTCAAGAAATATAAAAGCAGCCATACAGGAGTTACAGTGTGATTCCTGCAGGGACTCTTAATGAAAGATCTTCTGTCAGGAAAATGATTTTTAAATAAAAGTGCAATGCTGTTGTTCTTTCCCCAGTTTACAGAAAATAATACCATACCCATCCCTCAGGCTACATTAAGTCTGTAAGGCAAGCAAACTCCAGTGCATACCCCGCAGTACTAGTAGCCAGTCTGAACAGTTTCCTTGAGCTTGTCAGCCCAAGTTTTCTTCCCATGGAAAGCAGAACCTGACCCATATGTTAGGAGGAGAAAAGACCACAGTACTATCTCTGGACGTGATGTTACAGTGCCCCAGGGAAAGATGTTAATTTACAGGATATAATAAACCCTGCCTGATGCGATTAAGCACAATCTCTTCTCAGGACTACTGTGATTTGCCAAACCATATCTCCAGCTTTTGGTCTTTGCATGTGACAGAGCTCTTTCTGACTGTTGTTTCATCTCACTGTCCTTTCCTGCCGCCCTCCACCTTTTTTTTCCTAAAATCACACATTATCTGATTGCTTTACTGTCAAGACCACTCGTGTCTGGTAGTGAAAGCTTGACTTCCATGTGTAATTAGCTCACGGTGGCAATCACTCAATAGCTAAACTAAACATATCGATATTGTCTTCCATGCTGCTGCCTTTGCCTGAGAGAGGCTTCCCAGAAGCATTCACAAAACTGACGTGGAACTTCTAAAACCTCTCATCTGCCAAAATACCTGACAAGTAAAACAAAGCCAAAAGGCATTGGAATGAAACAAATTACAAATACTTATACAACAGGTAGTACCTTAAAATGCAAGCTATAAACTCATTGGTTTTGCTCAGGGAGTTCTCTACAGGAATGAAAAAAAGAAAACTCTTAACATTTTGTTTGGCAAAGGAAATTGATGTAATTGAATCTGAGATTTTTACCCAGCAAAAGAAAATCATTATCAAACCTCAGTTCCTGGTAATAAGCTACATAGAGAAGTTAGATAATGAATTTATAGATAAACTGTATTATTTCCAAAGTGAATAAACAGGGATTCTTTTGCATTATCTTAGCATAGTGTAGATAACTTAGAATGGGTGGGAATTTCTAGCATTTCCTAGCAACAAAGAATTTATTCTGTTAGAAATTATAGAAAAAAAATTTTGGTATTCCAATTCAAGGAAGTGGTCTTGACTAACAGGTACTGACCTGATGCCTGACAGAAAAANTGCCTGACAGAAAAAGACTAACAATGGACTTGCTTTCCTTTTCAGTTGTTCTTCAAGAATTATTGGGCTTAGCACTTTGGGGAAGGTGACAACTGTTCATTTGTAAGAAACATGCAGTTCATAGAAAAGTTGAGAGTGTGGGGAAAACCTATAAAACTGCTCAACGTACAATTAAGTTCAGTATCATAACAAGCCATCTCTGGGTAATGATGATGATGGTGACTTTTTGAAATGGTGTTTTAAAAACAGCTCTAAGAAAAGTGGCCAAAAAAAGGTTAGGGAAGAGGAAAAGAGAAGGGGAAGTTTATCTTTAAGGTTCTTACAGACTATTCTGTGGGAATTTTAATTATATATGCATGTTGCAGTACAGACAGGCCTATATAATTAAAGCATAATACTTATCTTGTAAACAGCAAATAGTAAAACATTGATTTTTAGGTCCCTACAGTCCTCCCTACTAGAAATGCATGAAACACCTGACTTACAATGTCAGTCTGTCTTGGAACTGTGATTTAAAGAAGCCCAAACCAACGCCATTTACTTGAGTGTGACATTATGTGAAACATTGTTCTCTGTATGTGAAATCTCTCTTGAATACATGGTTGTTGCAGTGTAGAAAAACGCGCAAGAATTTGCCTGAAGTGCCTTATTTGAAGTCTGGTAATTCAGCTAGATCACTATTACTTCAATGCATCCATCAGCACAAATCTCTTGAAAATTATTACTTTTTATATTCAAAGTACTTGACATAACTCCTTAAATAAAGGATTAATATATTCCAGATTCATACAACAAACATGGAAAAAAAAAGTCATTTTAAGATGGTCAGTAAGATAGTATGATATATAAGTACGTATGTATAATCAATCATGATTTTATAGTCTTATTAGCTAGTTTGGACTTTTTACCACATATAATTGTGTTTAATAATTATTTTTTTTTTGCTTAAAGTTTGCTAAGCAACCTGACATTAATCTCCACTGAGACCAAAAGTAAAAAAAAGTTTGAGAATCTATTACAGATCCCGTTCATGCATACTTACAAAAATAATCACCAAACAATTTCCTGGTGGTTCTGGGGTGGCAAATAATGAAGGAAAACTGAGTTCTAAGTGATACAACGCTAAGTGCTAAGTGATATAACGACCAGCAAACTAACTTTTTGGTGAGAAAAATGGATAGCATCCTAGTTAGCTTTCCAGATCCAGTGGTCAGAACCTTATTTCAACCAGAATATTTAAGATGCTCTCTTTAACCAGAGCTTTTGCAAGTGCCAGGCACCTTACTTATTTAACACAACTGATAATTTTTATTTAGATAGTGTCGCAATGGAAAAGAAGAGCAAGGATAAAAGCAATAGCATGGTGGACCTTTCAGAGATAAATCCCAACATGTAATTGCCAGAAAAGGAATTCCAATTCATTTGACATCATAGTGGAATAGTATTTTTCTATTCTCACATCCAGCCTTCAACTTAAATGTTGTGCAATTTCAATGCTACAGAACAATCAGAGAAAGAACTTTGTAAAGTGAGAATATGCACACTTTAATCTCACTCTTTTAACATACCCATGAGTAATGTCAGTGTATGGAAAGAAATAAAACTGCTCATTAACACTAAGTTTTAATAGTCTTAAAATTAATAATTATACTAATTAATAACAATAGTACATCAGGAATTCTCATTAATATTAACATAATATTTATTCATAACTCTATATAGTTATATGAATAGGATTGCAAAGTGACACTGCAAAGTGTCAGAGGGTTGGAATTAGATGATCTTTAGCATCCCAAATCATTCTATGATTACCTCTTCTGAGGAAACTAACCCAGCTTTTTGCCTTTTGACAAAATGAGTAAAATGTATTAGGATTTAGGATTTAAAATACAAATTTAGAAATTAATATTTAAATCTGATATTTAAAGTCTTCTACAAAATAATAAAATTTATTTTTCAAAAGTGGAAATCTCTTGAATGTTGATTACCTAGGATAATTTAGATATTTGTAGTAAGGTGTTGCTATGAAATCAGAAATATATTTCCTCTCAGAGTTTGCATCAGAGAAAAAAGTAGTATGATAAATGGAATTGGCAGAAATGTCTTATCTGGAAGCATAAGTTTTTTTACAAGGTGGTTACGTTTTACTATCCCTAATTATAAGTGTCACACCACCACAACCATCCTAACTGATGTTCATAGATGTTTTGTGGGCTTACTTCGAAGAAAATGAAACTGTGTGTTCCTCACTATTGTTTTAGATGGGGAGCTGCTATTTGAGTACATCGGGACTTGATAAGTGTTGTAGCACATAGAGCATTATTCTGAAAGATCTTATTAGTAACACATATTATGGAAACTTAAGAAACAAGAACAACTCCTTTCCCCTTCATCCCACCAAATACAGGTTTAGTCTTATCAGAAGTTGGAAGTCTCTTGTGTTCCACTTCTTTTTGCAAAATTCTTCCAGAATCTGTTGCCCTACTATGTGAAGTGGGGGAGATTACAAAGATAGAGCAATCATACAAATTTGTCCTCTTACCTTCTAAGATATAACAGCAAGAATTAGCAGAGCAAGTGAGGAATGACTGTTGTCAGGGTGATGATGAACAAGAGGAGGAGGAGGAGACACAGTCAACAGACAACCAAGATATATAATTTTGATATATGCTGCAAGAAACTCATTAGGAAATCTCACTGTTTTCTTGTAAGCTGTTACTTTCCTATAAGTTTTTCTATGTTGATGAATAACATGGCCTGAAATTAACAAATAATACCACTATGAATTTCCAATTTAACTATATTCAACTTTCATTAACTTTATTATGTTTGCTGTCATTTACAAAACACCTGGAAAACCAAAACTAAAGTAAAATAAAAAAGATAGAATCTAACACATATAAAGAAGAAAAAAATCCTGACTGCTCTAAACACACTCAAAAAAACTTGTTTCAAAGGAAAAGAGCAACAAATATTCAGTAGTATGTCACAAGAGTCCTTGATGTTTTGTAATTATTGTCTGATTGTTGCAAAAATATTTTGAATATTGTAACTTTTCTTGAAGGGACTTCAGAATGACTAATCCCTTCAAATAGAGTAAACAATATATTGTAGTAGGGAGTATTTATTAATACTTAACAAGACAAAGAAAATTGGTGGTGTCATTGATAAAAAGAAAGCAATCATTTTTCTCTGCAGGACTCATGAAATAATGTAAACTAGCATTACTAACAACTTTCATAAGGCTTTAAGCCTTCAGAATGTTTTCATATCACCAAGTAATTCAATTTTACAATACCCCTATGTGATGGGGAGTTGTACATAGGAAAACAGAGCAGCTGGAAAGTCAAGCAGCTTCCCTGGCATTTCCAGTCTGTGGGAAGTAACAAAATTGAACTGGTGTCTCTAATGTCTAAATACACCATCTATCAGGGATTTATGGCACTAAAAACTTCCTTTTCTGATGCTGTGCTACTGCAATTACTTATTCCTAGTGCTTTATTGGGGCAACACTACTTTTTGTGTAATTGTTACTTTTTTGTTTTTGAGGTAAATACATATGGGAGGTTTTATGTTAATAAATTAAAAATAGGCCAATGGAATAATCTGTGCAAAGCAAGTGCCTGTGAGGGAGCAGAGAAGGGGCCTGGTTACCATTATATTATGCAAGTTTGGCTGCCAAAGTTGAAAGGACAGCCTTTTGGGTTTCAGGAAAAAAGCCTCCAAAAATGTTTCAGGCTACATCTATAACCTGCTGGATGCAGAAGCAATTCTGAATACCCAGAGGTGAGCACACACCCTGACCACATCCTGGTCCCACACTGTGATAACACGTGTGCACAAGCTGTTCCCTTCATTTCCATAGGAAGGAAGCTGATGCTTGGCGCCACACTAGAGCTGCAGTGTGCTTGCATGGCCCCTGAAATGGGGGAACCATGAGCCTCCAATACACTGCAGCACAAACATGCAGTTGCCACAGAGAAATACAAAAAACCCTCTAGTATACAACTATAGAAGAATGCATATCAAGTAGAACTGCAGTCAAATTTGCACTCATTTTTATGGATTAATTAATTCCATAAACAAAATTCTTTCTTCAATCAGCTCTTTGTTTCTTCTGTTCAAGGAAGAAAGTGGAGCTAAACCATGACAAGTGGTTCAAATTCATTTTAGTGTCCATGAGACTCACAGGCCAGAAAAATTGGTCTGGTAGGATATATTACCTGAACAGTAGGGATGACCAGCATCCTCTGTGATTAAAATATCAAAACATAATTTTTTACAAGGCTTTCTTCCTTTACTCTTAGAAATAAAACTGTAAGTTTTGTCTTTATCAAAATTCTCTCTTTAAAAGGACTTGAAAACTGTCTGCATTTCCTTTCTACCCCTTCATACTGCAGGACAACATTTTAACTTTCACTAAAGCCTGGGAATTTCTGATGTCCTTAATTATGACACTCAGATCTTCAGTGCTTGAAATTCAACTTCAATATGGCAGAATTTCCCCACTCAACTCCTTGACATAGGATGCTACATGTTTAAAGGATACATGGACTTAAATAATTTGTCACAATTTTTATATTTAATAGTAATTCTATATACCTTTATTAATTGGTCCAGATATCATTTGAGATCATGTATATTTTTAGCTTACTACCTTTTCTTCATTAACACGACTTTCTCTAGGTGTCTGATTTAGGCACTATCACATGTCTAGATGGACATGGTCAGAGACCATGTGATCTTCTTGTTTGTCCCAAATCATCCACTGGTATGTTCTTATGCAAAATGAAATAAAGAAGATGCTCTCTTGAAATTTTATATCTTTTGGATGTAGTAGGAATAAAGCTCATCTCTTTGCCCTCAAAATTCTATGCACTGACTCCAGAACTCAACAGAAAAAAGTTCTTGCTAGATTCTTTCTTGCATTTTGCAAGTGAGATCAAACATGCTCTTCCTCATCTGCTTCAATCTAAAATAATATATGATTAACTATCAACATATTGAACGATAATATTGAAAGAACATTGTTATTGGTTATGATCTATATCATACGGACCAATAGGAAAGAAAATTAGGATATTTTAAGGTAGTTCTCATTACCTACCTTCCTATTTAATTTGCCTTTTATATTAAAAATTTCTATAATAAGAAAATTTGTATCTAATATCATAGTTTTCTGGAAAAAAATTGTATTCTATTATGGCTGATGCTTACATACAGAAAAATTTGCACTGTTATTTGGTTCATTCTGAATACACAAAGTATGTCTTTCTAATAAAAGTGAATATTCTCTCTTCCACCCATTGTTTCATGGTCTTTTTTTTGATGGATTAAGTGGTTTGTTTTATCATCTGTGAACTGGGTCATGTTCTAAGTCCTGGAAAGAAAAGCAGGTGAGCTCTGGATCTATTTAGGGTTTCTTTCAATGCCATGGTCTTCAAGTCCATTTCAGAAAAAAACATTTTTTAAATTACCTGTGCTTCACAATTTTCGTAGATGCAGTGACTGTTTTTTTCACTCAATGCCTCAGACAACAAAAGCAACCTAAAGGAGTGGAAATATTTTTGGCCACCATCACAAAAAATAGACACACTATGTAAAATTATTTTTTCCTTTAAGATTAAAGCCAACTGATCAGCTATAGTTTTTCCTTGATGATTATCAAGGTATAAGATAAATTACATATCTTTCAGTTCCTTCTGCTCTTAAGAACTGTATTAATCTGATTTTAATTTTGGTTTTATAAATCCCAAAGAATAGCTTTTTAAAAGTAGACATTAATTAATTACTGAAAAAAACAGTAATTATATAAATTCTGAGGGGTTTTTTTCTTATAAAATGCAGTTCTTGTAAAGCAAAAAAAAAAAAGTGACCAAAACCAGTATAAGTCGGTGTAAATATTCAGGTTCTTTTCAAATGCAGCACAAAATTTTAAGCCCCTTAGCTCTAATTTTCTAGACTTCAAGATCATGGCATCCAAATCTTAATCTTAAATCAAACAAGAACTGAACTGTTTGTCTAAGCCTGATGTGTTACAATCTCTTATTTTATAGACAGTAAATAACCAAATATTTCAGTGTAACTTAAACCAATTCATTTTCTTCCATCTAATGTGAAAACCTATACTTAGCCTTGATTGTAGACATTCATGGAACTTATTATAATCCACCTTTCAAATCACATCAACTATCAAAAAAATGAAATAAAAAAACCCAGATGTCTCCTTATGTTTTACAATAGTCTCCAGTTCTTGCTGATGACAATCATTAGGATGACTTACAATACAGCATATAAAGTGGAATAAAATCTAATGTCTGAAACTTCTAGCATGACTAAAAATTGCCTCTGATTGCTGAGTAGGCTGCGGGACTCAATTCACATTCTGCACTAACACATTCAATCCACTGTCTTCAAAACAGAGAAGTATCTTAATAGCTTTAAGTCAATACAGCTAAAAAACCTTCAGTATATGTAGCTTAAAAAAATAGAAAAAAACTCAAGGGGGTTATTTTACTTTCTTGGAAGGTGAACCCAATCCAATTCATATTAGGCTACAAATGCTTTACTCCATACTCACTTGTTTACCTTATTTTCATTATCCGTAAGACACCTTCATGTTAAGAAAGAAGAAAAACAAACAATATACAAAGCCCCTTCTCCTACTGTATTGTCAATGTTCCCTGGGATTACAAGACCAATTATTATGGTCTAGGGAAGAAACTACAAAAAA
>VZTU01009883.1:0-11928 GCA_013400835.1 Zapornia atra
TTACAGCGTGAAATAAATTTTAAGCTCTCTTGATCAATAATATATAATTATTTTTGTTGCTCTCCTGAATATGTATATAGATAGACAAGACTTCTTAGATTAGAAATGAAAAGATCTGACTGAATTCTTTGGCATTTGTATTTTTATAACTATCCTTGAAACTCACTTTTACTCTAGAGCTTTTTCTTGATCTTCTGTTTTCTTTTCTGTTGAGTATCTTTTTAGGCCAGACAGTCTAAAGCCTCTTGCAAAGCCTGCTGTGCTCTGCAGGTACTCATTCAGCACACAGGGTAGTGACAGGCATGACCATGATTATAATAAGACAATCAGTGTCCCTGGCAACATATTGACACAATCCTCTTTGGAGTTGCCACTAGCCCATGGAGGTGCTGCCTAATCTAGGCACATGGGTATATAAAATGTAAAAGAATTGGCAGTTTAGATTTATCTGAGTAATCACAATGCCGAAATAAAGTGTTGGTAGTAGGATTTTTCCACTTGAGCTGAAAAGCAAAGTTCAGTAGCTGTCAACTGCAGCTCATCCATGTCCCCAGCAGGTTGAGCCCCTTTTTTCAGTAGCAAGGGGAAATGGAAAACTGTTGGAACTGAAACTGTCTCAAAACTTTCAGTGAAATTCCAAGAGCCAAGAAGAGCTTGGACAGAGTTCCAAGATGGCAAGCCTGCCCCCAGGCTGACATAAATTCTTGGTTTCTCAGCATCCTAGATTTACATGGATAGAACCCCCAATATTTCAGACAGCACACAGTATCTTTCCAGCTCCTCAGGTCCCCAAAAACCTGCAAACAGGTTGCTGAGGTGCCAGTGCTATTTTATTCTCAGAAGCTCACCAGATGGTAAAACCGAAGTACCATATACTTTCTGCTTCTTTGGAAGCTATTTGGCAACTTTGGCTTGTACTTTCATTACCAGTTCATATCTAATTGTCACTTTGCTTTTTATTTATATATATGTAGACAAAGTCAATATAGAGAATTCCACTTTTATAGAAGAAGTAGCTTTATGTTATATTTATATACTTCCTATTTGCGTTGCATAAAGTGCATTTTTTGATAGGCATTTACTGCTAGGACCAAGTGTCCTATGGATTTCATCTAGCTTCACAGAAAAGTTATATATGAAGCCAGTGTAATTTGGGGCTGAGACAGAAGCTCATTTGTAAACGTAATTGTGACAAACTTACTCATATATTTTTTTCCATTAGTTCTTGGAAATTTTTGCCCTTTAATTCCTGGAATGTATCTATATGTCTGAAGTTATTTCTTTCATTTAAACTGAAACAAAGCTGTTAGCTCTGAGAATGAATTAAAAAAAATAGTTCATAGAAAACAAAGTTTTCATCAATTTCCCCTTCCACCTCTGCTTCAAGTTTTTCTGTATTAAGAAAAACAAACAAACAAACAAGTCTTGCTATGGAAATGACCTGAAAGGCATTTGCTACCATTTTCTTTCTAACAAAGAGCTTTGCTGTGTTTGTTTCTTAAATTTATTATATTTTCTCTATATTTATGCAAATTCTGAGAAATTGTAGCCAAAAGTGATTCTGCTGTAACAATGCCTTAATTTCAGCCTTGTGGATATTGCTGAAAAATAAAACAAATTAGATTATCGCTGAATTTGAACACAGGGAATATTCTTCAATTAGAAAGGAATGGAAACATTTTTAATTTTGTCTCATCATCTGCAAATCCAGATACAGCAGGCAGAAATAACCTTTAAAGCTCATATTTATCTCATCATGATCTTTATTAATACATCTTACGTATTCTTCTCAGCAATTTTATATATTGAGCACTGGAAAAGTTTAGTGCACATGGAGCATAGTGTGCTAAGGGTGTGATAGGCAGACTCTTTTATCTGTTAAGGCTCAAAACCAAATACAAAAATCCAGTCACTTACAACAAGGTTCCTGAATTTGAATTTGGGCATAATGTGGAGACCATGTTTTTAAGACAAGCTTTTTTCCTTCCTGTTTACACCAGAAATAACTACTCATGAGTAAGTATTTACAGAAACAAGTAATGCAATTTACAAAGAAGAGTGTTAATAATTTGAGCAGGACTGCTAAATGAAGCACATGTTTCAATGTATGGTAAGCAATGTATCACTATGATTAAATAATTTTTGTTAACAAACACTATATGCTAGTTAGTAATGGTCTGATGTTAAGAAATGTGTATATTTTTGTCATTTAGAGCTGTAATGAGCTATACTCAGTGGAATGGCATAATTGTCCTCATTATACAGTTATTGAGGAAAATATATGTCTGTTTTTGTTGCTGGGATTTGGAATCTGATCTTGCATTCATTGAAACTGATGGTAAAACTTCTCATGATTCAGAGATGGAAGGACAGCCCCTCAGTGGAGATGCATAAGTGGCTTCTGGAAGCAGATGGTCCTGCATTTAAATGCACTTTGCATATTTTTTCCTTTCTTTTTTGTACACTTCTGAATCTGTTATTTGATCATTTCAAACAGAAGGAGGGAGAAAAAAATGCAACAAATCATATCTGATTTCTCCTCACCATTTTTTATTGAAAATCTGAAGTATGGCTTGTGGGGTTTTTGTTTTTGTTTCTAAGTTACTGGAAGAGAAGAAGAAAGAAAATATGAAATAACATGCAAGTGTAAGACTGAATTTGGGACCTCTCTGGATCCACAGAATATACTTCCGTTCTTTTAAGCTTTGATTTATTAACAAAGTTTAATCCTAAATTACATTAAGACTTGAGATGATCAAATTCAGAGTTGTTCCTGCAACCCAAATAATGACTCTATAGGTTGCAAAACCTGTGTTCATTATAATGAAGTTATTTGTTCAGACTAAATCCCAAAATAAACATACAGAGCCAAATTCATGTCTCTGCAAAAGATAGACTGACCATGTTGGCACAACTGTCTGGCCTCAGTGAAACTGTGAACTGTCTTGCCCTGTGTTCTGCAGTTACAAATATGAAAGCACAACGGTGGACTTAAGTCTAAACGTTAATAGGCTGTTCCAGAGAATGCAAACTGCAGACCCCAAGGAGGACACTGGGATGATGCTACTGTGTGTTTGTTCAGTGCACATGATGAAATGCTTTTCAGTAGACTTGACTCAAGCCATTTTGACACCTTCTTTTCAGATGGTCTACTATTTTTTCTGGAGGAGGGAAGAGAAGTAATTACAGTTAGACTTTAGAATTATTTATTGAAAGCCGACATGTACATCATCAACCAATATTCATTATTATTTACCACTGTAGTGAGACTTGTTCTGAATCACATGTGAATTTAGCCATTAACTCATGTTGGTGTTCAGAGACACTCAAAGCTTATTTTCTGTGTAGGACTAAATCCCTGAGATCTTTCAAATGAGTGTGTACAAGCTGCTATTAAAAAAAAAAAAAAATTAGTATGTGCTGGATAATGTACTTATTTAATGAAAAATCCTAAACGTCTCTTTGAGGTGATACAGGTGCAGAGAATAGTGAATATTAATTTTTGAAAACTAAATTAACAATATAGTTCCAAAAAAAATTGAGAGTTCTCCCAGTGCATACAAGGCTGTCCTCCTGAATCTGACTGTTTTCATGAGCTATTATAACCTGATTTGGTTTGAACTATTTTTTTCCCAAAAGCAAGCTTGAGTATAGATATAAGCATATGTGCATACACATCCACACCCCTGGATGTAATAGATTATGCGATTTCACTTGCTCTCAAGTAAATTTCTTTACCTATTTACTTCACTTAGAAGAGCTAAGTGTTGTGCTTCCATGTGAAGCAAGAGGGTATGACTAATGGCTTCTCATCTTTCCCAAGTAATTCAGTTTCATCTAGAATCACATCTGCTTAGCAATGTAGAAAAAACTACCAACCTTTATGTGTATGCAATCCTCCAAAGAAGTAATGTCAGGAACACAGTAATTTTTAATGACCTATTTTATTTTTTTATGACTAAGAATTCTGATTTTATTTTATTTAATGAACAGCAATTCTATAATTGTAGCCACACAATGAAATAGCTGTGTTCACAGACACTAACTGTGAATAATCTGTGCTCCTCTGGTGCTAGTAATTCTGTCAGATCTCAACAAGTTCCAAATTTTAGATGTGGAAAAAGTTCTTTTGAAATATTGCTTATCATGAAAGAGAATTTTATAAGAAAATGTTAGAAGAAAACGTGTTTAGAAACTGGAATATCAAAGGTAAAATTTCTAATTTTTTCTTGGTGACAAGTAGGCTGCATTTTCTTGCTTTGTTGAACTGATATTTGTGATAGGAAGGAGAGAAATGAGGAGCTACACTTATCTGCATGAAATTAATTTGGTGGCCACTGTCTCTGGGTCAACATACGAGACTTATTACTGACTGAAGTGAGGGAAATTTCCTTGTTATTCAACTAAGTTGCAGTAACTTGTTTTTTTTAAGGTAATAGGTAGATGTGTAGATAG
The DNA here is from genome assembly GCA_013400835.1 of Zapornia atra. Classification (NCBI taxonomy): domain Eukaryota; kingdom Metazoa; phylum Chordata; class Aves; order Gruiformes; family Rallidae; genus Zapornia; species Zapornia atra. The sequence goes on from VZTU01009883.1 coordinate 4,456, forward strand.
TTATGGAGGCACTGCTGTTTGCTAACTTGTTCAGTAGGGGTAACTTGAAAGAAAAAAGGATCTGTATGCAATTCTTTCCCTTTTTGATTTTTTTTTCTTTTTTCTATATGGTAGTACTCTGGTTGGACACCAGCAAACCCACTCTATCACTCCTCAACCTCACCTGGACAGGGAAGAGAAGATACAACAAAAGGCTTGTGGGTTAACATAAGGACAGGGAGACATCACTCACTAATTACCATCAGGGGCAAAACAGAAAAAAAAATAATAAAAAAAATCAATGCAAATCAGCACAGGATAATGAGAATTAAAATGAAATCTTAATGCACCTCACCCACACCCCTCCCTTCTTTCTGGGTTTAACTTTACTCCTGAATTCTCTGCCTACTCCCCTTGAGCAACACAGTGGAACAGGAAGTGTGGGTTGAAATCAGTTCATCACACGTTTTCTCTGCTTCTCCTTCCTCTTCAGGGGGAGGATTCCTCACACTCTTGCCCTGCTCCAGTGAGGGGTCCCTCTCATGTGAGACAGTCCTCCAGGAAATTCCCCAATATGAGTCCTTCCCATGGGCTGCAGCTCTTAACAAGCTGCTCCAGCATGAGTCTTTTTCATGGGGTGAAGACCTTCAGGAAAAGATTGCTCCAGTGTGGGCTCCCCATGGAGTCACAGCATCCTTCAGGTGTCTCCACCTGCTCCAGTGTGGGGTCCCCCAGGGGGTTCAGGTGGAATCTCTGCTCCCCATCACCCTCCATGGGCAGTTGAGGGTACAGCCTGCTTCACCATGGTCCACCCCATGGACTGCAGGGGAATCTTTGCTCCAGTGCCTGGAGGATACTTCTTCACTGACTTTGGTGTCTGCAGTTTTTCACATCTCGCTGCTCTCTCCTGTGGAAAGAAAAGCTGGTGCTATTTTTTCTTCCTTCTTAAAAGTCTTATCACAGAAATGCTACCATTGTTGCTGATTGGCTTTATTATGGCCAGCAGAGGGTACATCATGGAGCTGGTTTGTATTGGTATTGTTGGACACAGGGGAAGCTTCTAGCAGCTTCTTGCAGAAGCCACCCATATAGCCCCCCTGCTACCAAAACCTGACCATGCAAATGCAGAACCTATATGGTCTTTTAATTAAGAATTTTTTTTCTTCATATTCAAAGACACATTATTTACAAAGTGGATTTATTTCCTGCTGTCTGCATAGTCCTGGAGGGCATTCATAAATCAACTCTGTTTCTTTGTATTTATTTTGCATTCATAACAAGCTTAAAATCACCCTATTATCAAAGCTTCAGGAAATAAATTAAATTCATATCAATATTATCTACACAATTCTGTTTTTTAGTTTTAAATTTTTTTTCCACCCAAGGTTCTAACAAAACATTTTTTACCATTAAAATCTATTTTACAATTCTGCCTTTGAACAGTATATATAAAATGTAGATAAATGTTAGTAGGCATTTTAATACTGTTTATATGATCACTGGAAAGGATAGTTATTGATACATGTGGCTTACAGATTAGTCTGCACTCAGGGGAGTAGTGGGAACGTATCACAAAATAGCCACCGCACATCCAGTAATATATTTTTTACTATTTATATATTATATGTGAATTCAAATGTGATAAACACTTTCCATCTTTTTATACTTAACTTTGAGACAGGTTGTGCAGAATTGGGACTAGATATTTATTTATGTTTGTGTCTTAAGATGCTGGACAACTTATAGAAGAACATTGCATTTAGTGAGTAGTTACAGAACTAGCGAGTTTGAATTGATACAATGTCTTGGCCTCCAGTAGATTGCTTTCACCAAGTTTATAAAACTTTAACTATTTTCCACTTTTTTTCTCAGATGACCTTTCTGCTTCTAGTGGTACTTTTGCAGTCCTGGAAAGATGAGTTAGGCTAGAAGTTGCTGTCAGCACTGCCACCAATAGACAGCAGTGAGCAATTCCAATGTTTTCTGGTTCTTGTGTCAACACAAGGCATAAAAACCTTACTTAATTTTGTTTCATAGCTTAAACTTGTTGACAGAGCTCAGTGTTCCATCTTCAAATTATAACCGCAAGTGTTAAAAATCCTCAGTGATTTATTGTATAATGTACATATATATGCACCAAGACAACGGCAGTAACAGGTAGGAAAAAATATTTCAAGTTTTTTTCTGTAAAGATGGAGATGAAAGATTTGCTTAAAATTGAATAAAGACTCTGTACAATCATCTTTTACTAGGAGCGGAACTTATAAGCAAAATGCAAAATATTATGAGATTCAAGACTTAAGTCAGTGAGCTCTAAAGAAGGAAAAAGTGATAAAATGGGTGCAGATTTGTGGATAGATTTCAAATAAGTGGAAGAAAGCTTAAGCTTGATATATGGGATTAAGAAATGTGTCTTATCAAAGAAGCTGGATAATCATGACCAAAAACACCATCAGTGGAAGGAAAGCAATGCATTTATGTGGTTTACATGATGAAATGCAATATGCAAATAAATATATCATAAACCATTATCTCACAAGTCTTCTCATATAACTGCAACTACCTAAGAGATATTTAGTCAAAACCACTGATCTGAGGTCCCTCAGTAATCACCATAAAAAGAAGAGCCGCTTAAAAAAAAATATTTTATCATGTTTATCTTGGACATCTGTCTTACGATGGGATGAACAACACTGTGAAAGTATTCATCTCCTTCTGTTGAGGACAGAGATATCCTCCATGACTGGATAACAACATACAAATGAGTTTTAGGTGTGTAAAACCAGGCAAACTCATGCTCAAATATTCATCTCACTTCAAAATTATCCACCTTTAGAAATACCTACTGCTCTAGTTTCTTACTGAAGCACAGATAGTCCATCTTTCCACACATTCAGAAATTAAGGAGTACAAGTCCAAAATAGGGAATTGGAGACCTGAAGGATCCTTGCTAAACTGTGGAGGGTAGAGGCAGGTTGACTTCCTGTTTATAATGACAGGCAAAATAATGAATTTTAAAAATCCATCAACTTTTATTGCCAAATAAGTTTGTAGAGTTGTTGCTGCCACAGCTGTGAAAATGGTTAACAACTGGTCCTGTGTTAGCTATCAGCGGGATAAAATTTCTCTTAGGAAAAATATTACTGTAAATGAAATACTGAGCTATGAAACAATGATTTAGAAATTCATTATCATTTCAGGAAAGCATCCAGGCTTCAGTTAGTTATAAACTCTAATTTCAGCCAATCAGTCCATTTTCCTTTAAGTTCAATGCACACTGTAATGTAGCTAGTCCTAAATGTGATATTAATGTCTATAGTGTCTGTTAAAACAAGGGTTGTACTCTATATATGTATGCAGTTTAAAAAATTAATTTTCTTGAGTTTGTTTTGTTAACTACAGCTGAGGAAATATTATGTGCTGGCAGTTGAAAAATGATCTTAAAGTAAAATAACATGATTTCTCAGACATCATATTCTCTCACAAAACAAGAAAATCTCCTGCTCTGCATGATGCAGGTTGATCAAAAGAGGAGAAAGTAATATTATTCCAAAGACTTGAAAACATCAGAGAAATGTGAACAGAGCCAACAGTACCATCCTGACCTCAGACTATTCTGTTCACTCAAATATAAATATAGAGGCCATTTCATAGAGTTAATTTCTACACTGGTGAAAGCATGGACGCCTTTGAAGGAAGGGAAATGCTTTAAAATATTATTTTAAATTGTATTCTTTGCCAGCTACTATGTGAATGTAAAAACATTTTGTGTTTATAATGACTTCTGGTGACAAGTCTTTAAGTCAGCGGGTTGCTCATTGGTACCTTCCATCAGGTAACATGATCTTGTTACACAGCTACCAAGAATAAATGCATTCTCAAGTTGAAAATAAATTCCACAGACAATTTGTAAATGAGTAATGCTTTTCTTAATGGCCACATCTGTGTGTGTTGGACTGAAGCAGTATGTAGATGACAGCTTGTCACTGTAAGGTTGATATTTCATTATCTGGTGTTCTTTCCTATAAGTCGATATTAATATAAGTGCATGTCTAGAGATAGAGGGTAGAGGGTACTGGAACTTGTACTGCACTCTAGGCAAGAAAAAATTAGATAGTGAGCAGTGTACTGTACAGAGAGACCTGTGGAGATACATGCTGAGTTCCTGCAATTGCTGGATGACTCCAAGCAAGACATTGTGCTTCGGTTAGTTATCTGTAAAATAGAGGTGATGTTTTAATATCTTCTAGGGGAAAGTCCTACGTAAAATAAATCTACTGCTCTAAAAAAATTAAGATAAAGTTCTGAACCCTTGCCATGTACAATTTCATGCCAATTTTTAAAGAAATGCTGAACACAGCATCCTGGTCAATTTTCTAGTCTTTCAACTACTTTCATCCTTTCAGAATATTTTGCTTCAGTTTTCCTCAAGTCATTTCACATTTCAGTGTGCTGTTCGGTGGTGGTGTGTTGTTCAGAACTTCAGGCAGCTGCTGTACTCTTCCCTAAAGGTGGTTGCATTTCAGCTGCCATATATATTCCCAATAGAATTCAGAGGTGAGCTGTGAAATTTGAAAGTTCCTTAGTGCCCTTCTCAGGAGCAAAAGACAATTTAGGAGAAAATAGGAGGGAGAACATACACAATAACATGCATTGAGTACCAGTCCTTTTAAATCTATCTTTCCCACAAAAGATTTTAACTGATATTTAACAAATTCAACCTGAATACTTACAAAACCCTCTCCCTTGCCCACTGAGAGTTAACCCTGTTACATAGATATTAAATAGATAGGTCACATAATCTTTTCTCAGAACTTTCCTCTGTTGGTTGTGCATGTTTAATCTAATTTGCTGTGAGTGGATCCATTAATATTAGCTTTACCTTATAATTATAAAGCTTCCTTAGATGTTTCTTGTGAGAGACTGTCAAGTCTTCTCTAAGGTAGGCACTCAGTCCTGCATCTCATCTCTCAAGTGTACCAGCATTATTACCATGAAAACTACATTTACTGTACATTAACAGAGACAGCTGTCCTCAAATATGGATTTAAAATTTGAGTAAAGCAACCACATAAACCCAATGATATTATGATATCAAGGGTCCTAGTAATGGAAGTCACACTGAAACAAAAATTTGTGCATAAAATTCTGAATATGGTACCTGTGCTGATAGCTAAGGGCATTAGCTAATGTCCTTTCTGTATAATATATGTATTATCATTACTATGTAAATTGCAGTAAAACACTGAATGCCCTGGGCACATTCCAAATGAGGTAAAAGACAGAATCTTGGCCCCAAATAAAATAATCACTGGCTTTCTTGAGAATTTCAAAGCAGAATCAAAAATACAAGAGTATTTCTATATAGAGGCCTGGCAGCTGCATATGCCTAGCTACAATCTTTTTGTGAGTTTGCAGGCTGCTGCCCATTTTCATCTCCATTATTTTCATACAAATACTTCATCATACAATGACCAGCTATCAGGAGGAAAGAACTACAATTATTTCAAAAAAAACATTGAAGCACAACATATTATTCTTGCCCTGCGAACAGCAAACTTGATGCTTGACACTGTACAGCCAAAGAACATCGCCCATTATACCCGCTTGTTGGCTTGATCAAGTTTATTAAATAGAGGAAAACCTATTCTGCAGCCCTTACTCACTCAGACATTCTTCAGTTAATCAGTAAAGGTTACGTCTCTATTTCATTATCTAGAAGAGAACAGTTTGAATTTTATTGGGTTTTTTTCTAGAAAAGAAAAAGAAATCCCCAGAATTTCCATTGGACTAATATTATATACAACTAAATGTGATATTTTACTCAAATAGACTTAAATCTGTTAGTCTGTAAGTTTGGGTGCCCAAGTAAAGGATGCTGATTTTTATGTCCAAAGAAGGGGAAATTTCCTTAGTTTTGAAAAGTCTGTTCTCTTGACTGTTGATTAACTCATGGAGTGAGAATTCTTCAAATTACTTTCTATGGGAACAATAGGACATGAGAAAGTTTTTCTAATTCCCCTCCCCAGGCCACAAAATACCTCTCTTCCTGTCTCAAATAGAGAGACCATGCAGTTATAGCATCTACTGCCTTGCTCCAAATGCATATTCACGATTATTTTTCAGGCTAGTTTAGGTCCCCGTGTCCCTTATATACTGAGTAACAGAATAAAATGCCAGCTATTTACCTTGGATTCTTAATTCCCTTGATGATTTTGACAGGCAAGCAAATTGCAAAGTTTAATTCTGGAAAATGAACTGAACAGCTCTAGAACTCAGTATTTGCATTTGATGATCTGATATAAGCCACTGAAAGTCCTATGAGAAACTTGGATAATAGAGATGCTGAAGATGCTGATTTCAGAAAAATCAGCAATTTTCTGTATAGTACCTCAATATAAACATATACATACTTAGGTTATTAGAGTTTAATTATATTATTAATTTTAAATAGAGGTTAAACTACTAACTGAAAATTGAAAAGGAAAGGTTGAAAACAGGAAAGAAGCTTATTAAATGGGGTCTCCCAGTGTATTTGAATAAAATATTCAAATTCTGCTTATTAGACTTTGGTGTGCTGTTTTGTTATTAAAATTTTTAAAAGTTAGAATACTAATTGTAGAAGCAGAGCTTATGTTTCTAAGCTTATGCTATACATCAACATTGTACTGTACAAAGCACAACCTCTACAGAAAAAAAATGAAAATAAAAATATCATTCTGCTTTTCCATATTAAAGTTAGGATAAAATATTGGGGCATAACTTGAGATGGCCAAAATTATAATAATTCAATAATTTTTTCAAAATTATATATATTTTCTATTAATTCTAGACTCTTATTGTGGTAAACAAATAAGATAAATGGCAAAAACCTTCATTTAATAAAACCAGGAAGAGGAGGTGGATGTAACCTTTCACTTTAATATCTTCACAAATACAGCTAGTGAGTTCATTGATGGCACAAACTATTCCTCATAAAAAGTGAATGGAGATGAATTACATTAGCATAGTGTATTATTTTCTGATAAAGTAAATTCTAGCAGTCTACCCCGTCTTGGAGAGCTCAAATGAGTGACTATGTTTTTGGAAAAGTTAATTACTTTACCAATTGTACACCTCTAAGCTAAAGTAAGAAACACACTCGTTTCCTTGCTAGATGGATATGAAGCAAGAAAATGGCTTGATGTGTTTTATGAAGATCAAGATAATCCAGAGGTACTATATTCTAGCTTATTGAAAACATGAATATGATTATGTCTAATAAACTGGGGTCAATATAAGCTGAGACAGCTTCAGATAATAAATCTAGGATAATTGATTCAAGCTAAACAAATGATATCCATCAAAAGTAAATTTTCAAAGAAGTATTAAAGACGGCTCCAACAGCTGAAAAGTATGGGAAAATCTTAAATCCTTTCTTTATATAGCATTTGTCTTTGTAGGAACAAAAGAGGGGCACTGAAGAATCAGAGAAAACAGAAGTCTTCTATGCAT
>VZTU01009884.1:8739-35133 GCA_013400835.1 Zapornia atra
TCCACAGGCTGCAAGTGCTGGCAGAAGCTTGCTCCAAGGCAGGTCACAGCATCTTCTGCATGTCTTTACCTGCTCCAGCGTGGGGCCTCTTCACAGGCTGCAGGTGAGATCTGGCCCTTTTCCACCTTTTCTCTGAACTGCAGGGGAACACCCACTCCACCATGGGTTTCTCCATGGGCTACAGGGGCATCTTCCTCTCTGGCACCTGGGGCACCTCCTCCTCCCACTTCGCTGGCCTTGGTGTCTGCACATCTTCTCACTCCCTTCTCTGGTGGCAAAATGCAGCTGCTTGCCATTTTTTTTCTCCAAAACGTGATACCCAGAGGCTCTGTGACCATCGCTGATGGGCTCGGCCTTGGTCAGCAATGACTCGGGCCTTGAGCCGGCTGGTGTTTACTCTGTTGAGCCTACAGAAAGCTTCCAGCTGCTCCTTGCAGGAACCAGCCACCCCTGCAACCCCCTTCTCCAGCAGAAACCAGCCATGCAAAACTACATTACCTTAACCACTCTATAAAATATGCTAATGAAAGTCATACCTTTGCCCTAAAATTCTGTAAAGTTTTCTCAGCACATTACACTTTGGATGTGGGTGTGTGTGGGAGTGTGTGTGTGTGTGTGTGTTAGAGTCTATTTACTAGAGTGCATTTTAAAGTGGCCAATTCTTTTTTTCATAAAAAAGATTCTGAGAAATGAAAAGAAGGATGATGGTCCACAGATCATCATATAATGAAAAAACTTAAATGTAGACTTTTCTTAATAAGAAATCAAAGAAATATAGTCTTTGTTTTTCATGTAACTTAAAACACTTACAGTGATTGCTCTTCTAATACCAAGTATAATACTAGGTTGTAATTATTTCCTCTGACCTTTCCACTAGTATTTAGTGACATTATCATTTTGACACATTGGGGTAAGATAATTACAAAATTAGTTGATTTTTTTTCACAAACAGAACAAACTTAAATGAATTTAGCCAAGCAAGAGAGCTGTGTTTAGAACTGCAGTGGTAGAGATTGACAAGGAAGTATCTTTCCTTGTGTGAAGACCCAAACATAACAAGTAGGCATATTTTCACATGAAGAAACTAGGCAAATAGTTTCAAGTGTTCTAAACTATTATACAGCTATGAGGAAAGAGAGACAAGATAGGGATTTGTTTTATTAAATTTTAAGATTATTAGGTCTATCAAATATTCTATTCCTCTGTATTTGCAAACCAGTTAGTATACTCCTCTACACTGATGGGAGTGTTTAGATGTTGCATTGCCAAAAAACAGCATAATCAGGACTTCCCCCAAAAAGTCTGAAGTAAAAGCTTAAGTGAGCTTTTATCAGTGTAGTCATTTTGGTTATACTTCCAATATGAAGGATTTCACATTATGGAGGCCTGAGTGGTTCTATTACAAGAAGATATTACCTACTGAGAAATCATGCAGAGGCTCAGTGAAATACACCTTCTACCTCCTGTTGTGTCATTGGTTTTAGCAGGGGAAAGGTTAGTGCAGATAAGTACAGTGGTGAACTTTACAGTGGTCAAACTTATTTAAAGTAAGTTGATACCAAAACGATGTTGACATTCTTCATATATAACAGGGAGATATTTGCAGATAGATATTTGAAACCACAAGTGCATTAATTTTGTACCCTTTCTCTTTGTAATTTTTTCCCTGACATACTATGCAATGTTCCAGATTACCTATTCCAGTCAGCCTACATTTGATTTGCATTTAATAAAATTTGCGAGTAATTCTTCTGTGTAGACTCCATGAAACATACTTTATTTCCATATCGATTTTTTATATCCAAATATACACAGTTTTTTCACAAAGTACCAGCCTTATAAAATGTATGTGCAAATGCTAAAATAAATATATTTTAAAATAAAAATATGTTAGCTGATCAGGAAATGAAAGCTAACCGGAACTCAAAAACTCTATCTCATCAACTCATAAAATTTATATGTCACCAACAGTCCTATTTATCTATGGAGTGTCTCATTGGTGAATTCTGTGTGGAGAAATAATTTATTTGAAAAATTAAACAGCATACAGAAAGACTAGGTTGTCATTAGCAAAAAAAGCTATGATGGCCATTAACTCTTGAAACATTTAAGATTTCAAAAATAGCCAAAAATTGCAGGGTGATTGTTTATTGTTTTACTTAGTTCAAAGATTGATGGCTGCATTATTTTTAAAATTTGAAATATGTAAATGTCACTGAAACTGAGTTTCTTACTACATTAAATATATTTTCTTTAAATTTAAAAATCTAATAATTTTAGCGAAAAATCATGTCCAAATAGAGGACATTTTGCATTGCCAGATTTACAGCTGGTGCTGTTATCTGTCACATTTTATGTGACTTGAGACAGAATTTACCTTTTCCTGGGCTGTGTCTAGTCACATTAAGGCTATATAACTATGAAAAAAGTATCACTCTGCTGATAGATATACTATTTACCTTTAGATCTGAGACCTCTGAAAAAAAACTTCTCAAAAAAGTTCCTAAAAGTCCTGGAATAATTAATCCTGCTGGTCCATCATCATAAGGTGTTGAAGAGCTGAGTTATTTGATCGAGTATCACTTGCATGAATGTTGAATGGAAACCTTTTCAGTTCATCTTCTCCCGGGCTTTGGAATGGGCACATGGTTTCCATCATAAGCTGCCTCATAAATAAGGAATCTCAGTTATCTAAATCTTTCAGGCATGTCACACCATCTGCCTCATCTTGTTGAAATATCCCATACCATGGTATGTTCAAAGAAGATCAGCACCCATTCAAAACTTCAAACTGTTGCATGGCTTTATGGTATGTCATTCTTAAAGTTAGTCAGAATTTATTGTCTTATTTCTACTTCATTTTTCCAAAGGACAGTTTTTATGATTTGGCACAACCATTTAAGAGGAAAACCCCCAAAGACATTCATAGCAACCTTTTATTTTTTCATTAAAGCATCAGGCAGCAACTGTTCTCCCCTTTTTATGAACAGCTGGGTCTCATAACCTGTGATGACGGCCCAGACATAATATCCTGTGCATCACTGATTACCTGCTTGTAGCACACAAATAACTACCCCTGGTGCACAGATTATTAAATTTGCTGGGCTTGTTCAGCAGCATTTTACATTATGATCATACCACAGACTCCTCTGCTTGCCTGTCTTACCTGACTGAAATGCTTGGCAATTTTAGGTAATCTTGACTAATGTCTTAGAAATGACAGAAGCTTGCATTCATTTGATTCCTTTATTTCATGAATGCATTGTATTCTGAAGAGGCTATTCCAAATCTCACCAAATCTGGTTTACTTCCTCTTCTCAGACAACACTCAAATTCCAATCCTAAATGTAATGATAATTCAGTGGTGGGGCAGACCACCAATCTGTATACATTGTATGAATACGGAAATTTGGGTTAACCTTGGGTGTAACCTGCATTTGTATCATCTTGCTTGAAAATGTGCTTGCATAGCCAGCTACTGCAGCCAGTACAATTTTCCAGTTGAGACCTTAACCTACAGATCACCTGGAATGAAAGAGAAGAATACAGGATTCAATATATGTGAACAGCTACTGAACAAGACTGATCTCTTCACCAATAGCATTTAGCAATACAGTGCCAACTGGACATTATGGAGTTAAGGTGGGAAAGTTGCACAAAACCTAAAGGCAACATAAAGCTGCAGAAAATGGCTTGACCGAAATGACTGAGACTTGAGGCAGAATCCGCTCAGTAAATTGGAAATTGTGAGTCATTAATGATGCATATTGTTCAACTTATGAATTAAATTAATTGTGTTAAAAGTTCATGGTTGTGAGTCAAGTAATTTTTCAGAGTACGCATCATATTTAGAACCATTAAGGAATTTCTATGGATGGAAAGTGAGCTGTTATTTGATGATTATGCCCCTTTCCTAAGAACCTTAAATTAAATTTTTAAAATGTCAGGCAAATTACCCATGTGTGCATTTCTGAGGCACAAAAACCTTTTAAGGATGTTATTTCTTCATCTGCTAAGACCTGCTATGCCTGAGTATACACTGCACAGTACAGCATCTGGCCTTTTAAGCATTAAAAGCATCTGAAAATTCTCAGAGGATAAAATCATTATGAGGTGTATTTTAAAATTAATCCAATAAATTAAGCAAGAGCTTATTCAATTCAATTTACATATACTTTTTTTTCACCCCTCTTGTTCATGGCTAGGAAAGAAAAAGAATTTAAAAAGCACTCTTTTTGTTCCCTTTTCACTAAATACTGGACTGCAAGTGTCTAGATGGCAAGTATGTAACTTATTCTTTTAACAACTTCAAATCTTTTCGAGCATTAATTTCTTTTTCTTGGTTTGTTTTCCACATGGGGTTGGTGTTTTTTTTTGTTTTTTAATGTATAGCTATTTATTTTTTGCAGACCGGAATAGAATGAATATATTCTTTGAATGTTTTACTGCTTTATGTACAGATTGATATTTTCTGTGTGCAGAAAATCTAATACATGATAAAAGATCTTGAGAGAAATGCATATTGGTGTCTTTTTATTTAGTATTACATTTCTCTCTGTAGCCCTGGTTGTATCAGCCTCTATTAGGTGATGCAATAGTTTCAGTATAGAAGACACATTTTCATCTGGAAGCCGAAGAAAGCTTTCTCTCAAAGTTTATCATTCTATTTCCACTTCGATAGTGAAATTAGCTGCCAGAGGAGTTTGTGAAATTGCTTTCAATGAAAGCATTCATAACAAAAGCCAGCATTAAACTGAGGAAGTTTGCAGAGAATGAAATCAGTTACATGATTAGGTGGCAGACACCTAGGGAGATGCAGGAAGATTTCTCACCAAGGTGCAGCACATAGTTCACCTTGGCTCATGTTTCTTTATAATCCCAAAGTCACAGTCTTTGTGGTAATATTCTGGTGCAGAAAGGCAGTGCCACCTTTTCTGATTTGAAATCTGGTTCTACCTTGCCTACTAAGATGACGATGTATTCCCCCTCTTCCCTGCCCCTAGAAGCAAGAGAGCATGCAGATTTTTATGAGTAACAAAGTAAAATCAACTTTCCATGGTAAAAAAGGAAAAAAAAGATAATGCAAGCATCCCACTGCCAGAGGAGCAAGATTGGAACAGGGAGGACATTTATGATGAGTTTTAAATGCTGCCACGATGATTTTGAAACCCACTGAAAACTTTTCAAATGTAGACATTTCCATGAAGTTAAACACGTTTCCTAATCCTCCAGGAAACCGTCTGCCAACAGCAGCCAACATTCATGGACCTAATGGTTAAAAATATTTGCCCTGTAAGCAATACTATACATTAACACACCTCCACAGCTTTAATTAAAAAAACCACCCAAACAACACAAAACTCTGACCTGTGACTTTGAGCATCATTGGCCCACAAGCCATGAGAGGATGACATCCGATTTGTCACTACAAAGCTGGCATTTCTCTCCATATGCTGACTGTTATTCCAAAGCAAAGATTTCCGTTGTGCAGGACTGACTCTCAGAAACAGTTGGGTAGAAGACTATAAATATTCATCCTGGAAATGCCAGAAGATATCTGCCTCACTAGCCTGTTTCAAAATTAAAGTGAACTGCTTATATTGAAGAACAGAGTCCAGGATAGGGAATAACGCAAGCTGCTCTCCCCTTGACTCAGAAACAGAGCTGAGCAGTCACCGTGTCATGCCATTCTGATGAGGAAATTTAAAACTAAGGTGCTTCACCTTAAACACATGATAGGAATCTTTCATGTCAAAAATCACACTAGCATGTGCTAAAATATGGTGGTATTAGCTGTCACAGCGCGAATAGGGTGCTATTTTTGATTCAGTCTGGCAAGCGAAAATGACAGATACTGAGTTAATAATCAGTTCCAGGATTAAACACACCTCTTTCTTAGCTTCACGCTGTATGCCATATTCATGTTTTATAAATTCCTACTGTCTAAATCTGAGGAGGTGTGGATTTATTTTTTTTCATTTTCACCCATGTCTGTTTTTAGTAATTTAAGGGGAAGACAAAACCTTTTCTTTTTTTTTATTTTGCTTCAATAAATGATTGATTAATTCAAAAAGCAATAGCTATAGTAAGATGTTAACTTCAACTTTTTAAAAAATTGAAATAACAATTGAAATGTTTAGCTTGGTGTATGCATTCTGTGAGGTTTGTTCTTTTAATGCATCCACAGATACGTTTTTACAAGTATTTTTACAGATGATAAGTCCACGGAAATTAGTATTATATTCATATTTAGTAGCAAATGGAATACCATATGCAAATAGCATGCAGATTGCTGCCAAACAGATAAGTCATCTCTCCTCTACAGGATAATAATGAAAAAATAACGATAGTTTTGCATGGAGTAGTGAATGAGTGTTGGTGGACTTGAGATTTTTTGGGTATCATTTAGATAGAAGAAAAACAGGAGGGTCTGCATATGTGGCAAGTCACTGGAGTTCCCTACTCTGCAACATATCATCTTGGCATGTCATTGAGTATCTTTGGTTTCACCTGTAGAGTATAGTGGGAGCAGCCTTGAAGGCAGCTGTGCAGCAACACAGATCATATAAATTACCTTTAGTCCTATGAATGTTACCTGGAGGGAACACAAATACTACAAAGGTGTGTGGCAGTACTTTTCCTGTCGCTCTACATACAATCTTGTTTTCTCAGGACCAGGATGAAATTTTCAGAAATCAGGATTTGGGATTTTGTCAAAAACTGAACATGCCTATACAGATGAAAGTCTTGCAGTAGTTCAGTGATCGGTAGTTTAAATGGGAGTCCTTAGTGGCATTTGAGATGCCCTCATTTACTCTCATATCCACCTGCCACTCAGAAAGACAGAGGAATCCTGTCAGCTCACACCAATCAGCTGTTTGGAAGTCTGAGATTCCCTACAGAGCCTTCAGTAGCCATACCAGCCATTCAGTGGGTGAATTAATTTAACCCTACAGTTTCTCTTTTAACTTTAGGAACTTAAATCAGCTGCTGAGGAAAGTCCTTTAAATGCAGGTCATATTTTTCAACTTGACTTAGATGAACATAGAGTCACTTAATAGGAAGTAAACATCTGTTTAGGCAACTGAGCTGCATGACAGCTTTATAAAATGTAGTAGGACTCAGCTTGCTGTTTGAAATGCCTGAGTACAGGAATCTACATGTGGGCGCAATATGTGGGTGTGGTGATTACTGGTAGTACACACAGAGGGGGTTAGAGGGCTAATCAGCTCACCCTGAAGTATGTTCCTACATTGATTCAGTAAGACAAACTGCTGTCTACATGTGAGTACGTAAATCAACAAGGGGATTGGTAACATTGCTAAGACATCAACTTCTACTGTCATGTGAGATTTCCCTGAGTTATTGAGATGTTTTCTCAGTCTGGTAGATGTGATACCACAAGTTGTTAATGAAAACAACTTCATTGCCTTCAGAAATAAGACTCGGTTAGAATTCTGGCAAAGATGAAAAATGGAATGTGTATTTCTTCATGATACCTTCATCCACCTATGTGGATATGTGGAAATAATGGTATTCAGAGTTGGTGGGATGAGAATTTACCTCAAATGTATTCAGCTAAAATTCTATTTTATATCAAGTAAACCTACAAAAACATGGTATCTTTTTCTGTCTTGAAAAATTTAAAATTCAGTGGAACTGAGAGAGACTTAAGTACAAACTTGTATTTAGAATTCTTAGGACTATGTTGTGGGTACCAGTAATACCTGGATATAATGTGAAGGACTACATATAAAGAGTATGGACACCTGTGGTGGTTTTGCCCTGGCTGGAGGCCAGGTGCCCACCAAAGTCAATCTATTACTCCCCTTTTCAGATGGACAGTGGAGAAAATATATATTGAGAGGCTCAGGAGTTGAGATATGGACAGGGAGAGATCATTCCGCAATCAGTGTTGTGGGCAAAACAGAGTCAACACAGAATAAAGGAAAGAAAACTCTAATTTATTACACTACACTACACTCAGAGTGAAGCCAGAGTCAGATAATGAGAAGATCTTAAATATCTTAAAACACATCTCCCTGCCCCTCCCTTCTTACCAGACTTCACTTTATTAATGATTTCTTTTCCTTCTTCCCCACCCCCCTACTGTAATTGTGGCACAGGGAGGGTCAGAGAATGGGGGGATGGGGGTTTTGGTCAGTTCCTCACAAATATTTTCCTTCTTAGTTGGGGGGCTCCATTCCTCACACCCTTCCTCTACTCCAGCATCGGGTCCCACCATGGGAGACAGTCCTTCACTAACATCTCCAACGTCATTTCTCACAGGGCTTCAGCTCTTCACCAGCTGCCCCCACGTGGGTCACTGCTATGGCAGACAGTCATAAATCATAGAATGTCTCTCAGTATCTCAGGCCCAGACAGCTACAGCTTGGTCCCCCATGGAGTCACAAGCCTTATGCTGCTCTTAAATCTTGTTTAAAAGTCTGCCTGCAGTTCATTGGTTTTATTCCATGCGCTGGACCAAAAATGTGAAGAGGTTATTGCTTCCTGGGGAAAGGTGAAAGTATAGGAAACTCTAGAAAAGAACCAGTGGAATATAACTATATATAAATCCATTACTAAAGGAGCAGCTGAAGAGTCAGACCTGGAAATCAGAGCACTTCTAGGTCAAGGAGCTGAAAGTGGATTATAAGAAAGTCAATGACCAAAGGAAAAAAAAAACCATTTGGGCAGTGCATCTGCCAACTATCCTTATAATAAAGAATTTGATAAGATTCTGTCAAGACTCTGGTTCAAGCTGCATTTCAATGAAGATAATGCCAAAGGCAATGAAGATGAGAGATTACTATGATTCTCATTCGGAGGAGGATGTGTCTCTCCTTACAGTCTCTTTGAAACACAAGGGAGCAGGAGACAGATGGAGACACCAACCTGAAGACATCAGTTTGCTATTGACCCTGAAAGTCCTGTGGAGGGCACTTAAAAAATAATGACTTTCTCATGTGGTCCTCAAATAGAATTTATTTAAAGTATTTTTCAATTTTAGAGGCACAGATAA
Source organism: Zapornia atra (assembly GCA_013400835.1). NCBI lineage: Eukaryota > Metazoa > Chordata > Aves > Gruiformes > Rallidae > Zapornia > Zapornia atra. Next base: position 17,762 of record VZTU01009884.1, read on the forward strand.
CATTACTTCTTTTATAGTGGATTTGGGGCTAATACAGAGAGAATAGTTACTTACCTGGGTAACTTGTCCAAAGCTTGTATGCCATTCTTGCCCACACGCTCAAAATAAACATGCTAGGTGTCTCAGCTGCAAAAAACTCTAGAGATAAAAACCAAGCCAAAAAAATACTTGGTTTAGAAACCAAGTACTGCAAAGACTAGACACCATCCAAATAAATTTGCCTTATCATTTGATCAGTGTTTTGCTTGAGGTAAAAAATTTCATAGATTTTCTTTTTCAGATGCTGTTCAAAGCATCGTATTACAGAACTGTGTGAGATGTAATCCACACTATTTTATCTTTGCATGTGATAAGGTACAGTTCAGATTATTGCATCATATCACTGTGTGGGGTATATTTTATAGCATTTTATCGTATCATTCAGCATACATATTTTAAAGCTATTTATGTAGACATTTTTTCCAGTACAAAGCATAGCTTTTTAGCAGCAGGTAAGCTCTTCAGGGGAATATTTCAGAGTATAAGCTTGAACTCACGTGAAAGTACGGAAGAGGAAGTAATCTGAGAACACCGCTAGCCCCTCTGCTTCTGAGACCATTTCACACATTTGTCTACAGGAAATATGAAGTCCAATAAAAACTACTGCAGTTCTTTGCAGTGGGTGTTCCATTAAGAAGCAGAAGTGTCCTGGTTGGTTTTTGCAGATAGCCTTGGTTGTTGGAAGCCCAGTTTAAAAAGAAAAAAAGAAAAAAAAAAAGTGGTTTTTTGGTCCCACTGATAAGCAATTTGCTTTGAGAAAGACCTGCAAAGCTTTACTTTTCTTCTGCAAGTCACAGCTGCCATAGCCCCAGAAGGCCAATTTAGCTCACAGTATGTAAAGCATCTAAGCCCCATTCTTTCCAATTCCTGGTGAAAGAAAGGGATAAAAGTGGCATTTCAAAATTGATGGAGAAAAATGTTGACGTTTTAATTCCCTGATTTTCTTGATAATCAGTACCATCTTTCACCTCTGAAGCACATTTCGAGATAATGTCTGGCAGCAGAGCTGTTGAGAACTCAGTCAAGGGGAAAATGCAGTTTGCTTTCTGGAAACCTATCTCTAGCTGTCTACTCTTCATCCCTGGATGTAACACAGGCCAGTAATATAAGCAGATAAGCAAGCTTAAAAATCATACTCAGGTTCTCATGTTCAAGGAGAAACCTTCTACTGCAGTGTTTCAACAACTTACCAGAAGATAAACTGTGCTGAAAGCCTGCACAAATGAAAATAAGAGGTTGTGAAATTTTGTTGAATTGTGTGCTTAGCTGCAATATGCATTAAAACTTAATGGGAAGCTAAATAGCATAAGGATAGAAATAGAGATAATTTACATTAATTATTTGTATATTTTCACTTAAAATAAATAGTGGCTATGCTGAAATGTCATCAGTTGTGCTTTTACAAATGCTTCAAATAAAGTGTCTTATGCAAGCATATTTCCAAACACAGAAGAGCATTTTCATTTAAAAAAAATAAAATTAAAAAATAATTAAATGGTTCATTAAATACTCAGGATTATCTTCTTAAACTTTGATACAATATTACATGAAGATTAAAGAAAGTATTCCAACCATAAGCATAATAAAATATAAGATTATGTTCACAAAAATGGTTTCCGTGAAACTATCTTGAAATACATCATGAACTATTTCATTATATTGCATACAATATTAATGAAATTTTATTCCTCAAACATTATAATATTCATGAAGTTTCATAGAAATATTATCAAAATGTCAAACAAAGCATAAAGAAGTAATTGCAGCCACACAAAAAACTCCACACTAGACATGAAAGTCACTTTTCCGTACATGAAAAATGTCCTTTAAGATGTAGTTCTTAAACTCATATATAAATAGTATACTTGGATTTTCAAAGAGCTTTTGAAAACACTTCTCTTCAAAGGAAAATAAGTTGTCATGGGATAAAAAGAAAAGTCCTTCCATGGATTAGCTACTGATTAACGAATAGGAGAAAAAGTAGGAAATAATTACAGTTTTCACAATGAAGGGAAGTTGCCAACCTAATTCCAAAGGACCTTGGCTAAAACCTGTGTCTTTCGATGTGTTCCCTGATAATTCAGAAAAGGATGTGGATAGTGAGCTGACAAATGTTATTGATGATTCTAAGTTAGCCAAGGGAGTAAAAGGGAAAGTTGACTGAAAGAATGACAGAAGGAGGTCAAGGTATGGAGTGACTGGAAAACAAAAAGTGAAATTAGGTGTTTATAAATGAAAAGCACTGGATGAAAAAAGAACTATCCAAGCATGCAATTCAGAGTTTTATTAACACTCAAAACAGGTATCTTAGAGTTATTTGAGATATCTGGGAAAATATTACTTAATATGCAGCAGTGAGCCAAAAACTAAACCAATGTCAATTACTGGGAAAGAAGTAATAACTAAAAGAGAAAATTTTATTAGGCCCCTGTTTAGTGTCTTAGGAGCACTCACATATTCAATCCACTTCTCCTTAACATCAAAAAACATGAAGCAAAACTGGAAAACATACAGAAAATAACAGACAAATGCAGAGAGGCATACAGCAGTGTCAGTGTCAGAGATCTGCATGACTAGGAACTTAAACTGCAAAAAAGGAGCAATGGAAGTGCTATAGAGCGGGATCCTAGGAGTGCAGGATTTCCACGTTTGTCCGTTAACTAAACTATGTCCTTCAACTAATGATTTAAACTTAGCTAAAAATAAGGACAATCTCCTTTGCAAATTGATGCTTAGGAATTTCCCTGCTGCTCTCTATCACTGACCCTCATCATTTATTCTCAAGATTATTACTCACGGTTAAACTAATATAATCAGTCAATTTTTTTTCCCTTACCTGGTCAAATCTGTGGTTGTTTTATTTTTACTTGGAGCAAAACCAGATTTTTAGTGCTACAACAAAAACTGTAGATCCAACATCTGATCTTTATGGAGCTAGTTTGCAGAGCTGTAACTTCAGCAATGTCTCTCCTACACGGCATACACAGAATGTTATAATAAATGGATCACCCTGTGAAAAATCTCTGCACGCCACTGTTTAGAATTCTTTGAAGCTAGAGAAGACGAAAGAAAGGGTAATTGCTTAGCTGGAGTAAAACCAGGCTCAAGGCTACAATTATTTTAACAGTGATGCCTGCTGGCCATGCCTTCAGCGACTAAGACCTGCTTTCCTTCCCTATATCAAGTAAACTTACAAAGGACTGAATATATTAGATACAAAACCATGTCTTTTTAAAATTTTGAATAAAGTTGTAGTGAAAGAGTGAGTTTGGAAGTACTGCATACACAGTAGAAAATTTACTCGTTAGAAACAAACCTGAAAGCAATGTTTCAGTCTTTCAGATTAGTCTCCTATGAATTGCTTTTTTGGTAGATTTTCCTGTGTGTTGAGACTAACCATCCTTTAATCATCTTTGTGGAAATTAACAGGGCTCACTCCAGTAAATCCATGTCTCTCGTACCGGGAAGCCCAGTACTGGACACGGTCCTCCAGGTATATCTCACCAATGCAATCACTCTGGCACAGGCTGGCTTTCAGAAGGAGGAAACTATCATAGAAAATCTTTTGAATTACTGTGACAATGTCTGACCAAATGACATTGTTCTTTTGTTAAATACATGCCCTACTTTCACAGTGAGCCTTCAAGCTGGATACATAATATGAGATTCCTTAAATTTAAGAGTTGTTGCGTAGGGCAGCAGGAGGTATGGGGCAGTTTGCAGAGATCTTTTAATTTACCCCAAACTGTATCAGAAAGCATTTCTTCCTTTTTTAAAAAGTCAGGCTTTAATCCTTGGGATTTTTTTTTTTAAGGCATGAGATTTGAACTGTAAAAAATATTATGGAAGCTTAAAGAGAAAAGTGGCTTTGTGTTATAATCATTCCAGTGAACACCTGTGAAGTGTTGAGTTTATTTGGGTTACATGTCGTGCTGCTTGTGCTTGGAGAGAGGGAGAAATGTGTGTGAGGAGGTGCACAATGGCTTCTCTGATGTCTATCTACAGTTGTTTCTTGGTTGTCTATCTTGGTTGTTTCTTGCAACACCCTCTGTTCCCAGCTTCCACTTTCACTGCAGCAGATTAGAGCAGCCTGGGCAGCAGAGTAACAGTAATTTAGATTGCAAAAACATTCCCCTGTCTTTGCAGAATAGGGAGTTTACTATGGTAATGATACTCATTTGTAGTTTGAAAGCTAGAGTGGGTTGGGTAACAGTCCTATGCAGGTGCTTCTGGTGGGACAAGAGCAGGGCTGGAATTGCCATGTTAAATTTCTATAGCCTCAGGACCATTTCAGATTGTAGCCTTCAATAATAGTAATTAAGGTAAAGGGTAGCATGTTTCAGTTACTCCCATGGGACTTGACAGCATGTGTATGGTTCAGGTTATCCAGTCAGTACGCAATAGGGAATAAGCATAACTTCAAGGCCTGCCTGATACTGTCCACTTCCAGAGCTGTATGTTGAGTTCAGACCTATCACACTTACTATCTTCAAACTCTTGTATGGAAATATCTCTTATATATGTTTTTATATAAACAGCTTTCTAGATCTGTAACAGATGATGGTCCTGAGGAGGTGCAGTCCAAAACCAGATTAATTTATTAATGAGGTTCTGAAACTGTTACGTGCTACACCTATTTGTAGTTTATTTAAATTTGCAAGTATTTCTATATATAGTCTTAACACTAGTATTATTGTGTATGAAAATCTGCCCTACACAGAACATAAGCTTATATAATCATGATGGACCTTCCCGATCTTGATGGAATAGTAACAAAATGTTAGCCAGAGGCTTTCAATATATTACAGAATCTCAGAACTGTAGGATTTGGAAGGGACCTAAAGAGATCATCGACTCCAACCTCCCTGCAAAAGTAGGTTGCTTAGAACAGATTGCACAGATAGGCATCCAGACAGGTCTTGAATATCTCCAGAGATGGAGACTCCACAACCCCTCTGGGCAGCCCATTCCAGTGCTCTGTCACCCTTACTGTGAAAAAGTTCTTCTGCATACTGGTGCAGAACTTCCTATGTTCCAACTTGAAGCCATCACCCCTTGTTCTGTTTCCACAGACCGCTGAAAAGAAGCTGGTCATTTCCCTTTGTCTCCCACACTTCATTTACTTATAAACATTAATCAGATCCCCTCTTAGTCTTCTTTTCTTAAAGCTGAACAGCCCCAGTTCATTCAGCCTTTCCTCATTGGGGAGATGCTTCAGGCCTTTAATCATCTCCGTAGCCTCCACTGGACTCTCTCCAGGAGATCCCTGTCTTTTTTATCCCAGGGAGCCCAGAACTAGACACAATATTCCAGGTGGGGCCTGGCCAGGGCGGAGCAGAGGGGGAGGATCACCTCCTTTGACCTGCTGTCCATGCTCCTTTTAATGCACCCCATATTAGCTATATCAAAAAGTCAAGGCTATTCATTTGGAAAACAAGTAAGAAAGGACTGTGCTGAGATGATACTGCGAGGATCTATCTTATCATGGCCGTTCATCATAGCTTTCAAAAGCTAAATCCATCCTATTACTTGGCCAAAAATGTAAGTGATAATATGATAAAATAAGAGCTATTGGATTGAAGCAGAGATGTACAAAATATCTCATTATTTAATTCTTTTTATTCATAACCATGAGACATTTCATAATAAGCTGCTTTCCTAATTATACTACAACACAGAGAAAAGGATTTTTTGAAACAGGCAGACCCCATGAGACATCTAGGAAGAAAGCTGACATGCAGTCTGCTGTAGTTTCAGTTTCTAAAATCATTTGATGTCTGAGCCATTGTATATAGAACACACCACAGCAGAGTATCTTTTATGTACAAGAACATTGTTACAATCTTCCAGTTTTAAAATTAAAAATAAAACGGCCCTCCTAGTAACTAGATGAACATCTAACATAGGTGGAATTTCAATACATGCTGAAGATAATACTTACTCCTATTTTTGTTCAGAAATAGATTAAATCCTCACTTTGTCTTTGATAGTTCATTCTGATTTGCTGTATTATTTCCACTTTCTAAAGTTTCAACTGCCATTCAATTCAGTCTCCACCATGTACTGAGATGAAACAGCCATAGATCATCTTCTGATTTAATTCTCGAGCTTAATCATAATGGGTTAAAATTATCAATTCGTAGACTTACATACTATCTTAATCAGGAACTCAACACATCCAGCAGGCAGATCTTGAATAAACCAATATAGAGGCAGTTGGCTATGTCTTAAGCCATGAATGTTCATGAAAATTCACTTATCCAGATGAAAATCTAGCACCTTGGAAGACAGTGTGTCTATTTTACAGGTCTCTTTGGATAACCTTGAGAACATTTACATTCAGTTGCAGAACACACACAGTGATGAAGCCATATGTGTAGAAACACTGACATGCCTTCTTATTGAAAACAAAATCTGTGTCTTTATCCTGACACTTAGGAATCTCTCTTTGTCCTTCACAACAGCATCATAGGATGATTCAGGATGGAAGGAACCTCAGGAGGTCCGATATCCTTCCCCAGTCTGAGCCTTTCTTTATTCTTCTTACATCTCTTGTCTCACATCCTCCCACTGTATCTTCTTGATAAACTACCCACTGGTACTGCAACACTGGTATTAGGTCTCCCTAGAGTCCTGTCTTCTCCAGGATGAACAGGCCAGTTCCACCAGTGTCTCTCCATTTAATAATGTCAAAACTACTGTATGGGTACCCACCAAAGCTACTTCTTCCTCACCCAGTTTTTCCTTCTTAGTGAATAGGAGATCCAACTATGGATTCCTCCTTGCTGAACCATTCAGTACTTGTATTAGGACATTATCCCTAACTCCCCCCAGAAATCTTCCTGACAACTTGTGTCCTGCTGTGTTGCTCCTCCAGCAGGTGTCAGGGAGGTTAACTATTACCTTGAGAACAAGGTTCTCTGATCAAGAGCCTTACTTGAGTGGTTTAAAGAAGGCTTTTGAACCGGCCCTACCAATTCTCAACTAAAGTGTCATCTGCTCCAAAGAAGAGCATATAGAGTATAGGTACTGCTGACATCTTCCTTGCCTGTCTTTCTTGAAGATCATATATTCCCCCATTGAAACATTTGCACAATGCATCCCTCTGCATCTCAGTCATTTGAACAATATCATAGCTCAGAGACCACGGGTAAAGCTCTATATTTTTCTTGCTTGTTTCTGAGGCTATGTGTCTTTGTGTACAAACACTTGTGGAGGATCTTATGCCCTATGTTGTCATTCCTGAGGCCTCTCTCCCGTATCCTCTGCTTTCCCCTTCAGCCTCTTCTATCTCATTTAAGTACAGTCATCATCTGCCTGCCCCATTGCTCCTAGTTTAAGTCCCCTCTTACTAGGCTGGGGAGTTAATTGGCAAAGATCTTCTTTCCCTGATTTTCTGTGTGGATCCTCTCTCATCTACCAGCTTTGATCCTCAAAGAGCATACTGCAGATCACCTCCATTCCAACACGGCCACTGTTTCTTGCAAGTTATATCTTTTGCCGTGCAATTGCACTTCCATAAAAAAGAGTGGATGACCCTGAGCTTTGAAATTCATCCCTGTAAGGGTAAAGGAAAGAAAATGAAATTAGTCTCTCTCAGAACATGTTAAAACGTTTTAATCCATACTGTTCATTGAATCATAGAAACATAGACTCACAGTATGGTCTAGGTTGGAATGGACCTCAGAGCACATCTGGTTCCAACCAGGGATGCCATCCACTCCTCCAGGTTGCCCAAAACCCCATCTAACCTGGCCTTGAACAGTGACAGGGACACAGGGGCAGCCACAGCCCATCCAGGCAACCTGTGCCAGGGCCTCACCACCCTCACAGGGAAAAATTTATTCCTAAAATATAAATCTACCTTATTTTAGATTAAAGCCATTAGCCCTTCTCCTATCACTCGTTTAGACTCAAATGTTCTGTTTGAAATGTGAAGATAAGGCAGGAATGGACAAAACAATAAGGAGCTATGTCTACCTTTTTTGAAATCTTAAAACTGCAAACTGTCTCACTGACTGCAGTGCACCCTGTACTTTTTCACATGATGACTCTGTCTCTTAGCTATACCCTTTCTCCACATAGCAAGGCATTCCATAAAAGAATTAGAATCACATTTGGAGATACACATTGATAGCATTGGCCTCTCAGAGTAAGAAATTAGACTACACTCTAGACAACTAATTTGAGCCAAGTAAATACAACCCTTGTCAGAGCATCTCATACCTTTTTCATAAAGGGTACTGGTTTCATTTATGTGCACAGATCTTGTTTTAAGCAAGCTCCTAATGAAAGCATCTTGGTGTTCTCTTCAGTTCTTACGTGATGCATGACACATTCATGACTTTTCCTAACACTCAAAAGAATTGAATTGAACTTTATCCCAATGGAAAGGGATTTAGGTATTACTGAAGTAGATTACTTCAAAGCAGGGAGTGTTTGAAGAAAAAAACACATCATTTACAAAGAAAATAACAGATAGCGACATTAATTGCTAGACTCTGTTCTGCCTATTAAAAGTTGAATGAGGCAGCTTGACAGATGATTTCATAATGATGCACGTGGGAATTTTAGGTGGTGGCTTTATTTCTCATATGCTCAGGATCTCATTGGCCTCATGTAGTTTGACCCTTTGTACCATGCAGCATGGTATCCCTGATCAGAAAACTAGACTCACCACAGTAACATTTTATCAGCTGCCAATACTTAACTGTTCAAAAGAATATAAAACTTACTGTTAACAGTGATGTAATAGTCATCCCAATCACATCACAGGCAAAGGCAAAATAGTTCCTATCTCCTGTGGCTGGAGCATGAGAAACATTTTGTGGTGGTAACTGCAATAAAAAAAGATTACTAGTATGCTGGCAGTATGCTGACAAAACAGACATATATCCTGATGAGCATCCTCTGGTTGGTTGTGCTTTCCATCTTTCTGATCTTCAAATTCTTTTCTCTTCTCCTGTACTTTAAATACAAGGTATTTAGAGACATGTTTAATTGAATATGACAGGAAAGGATTGTATTTAAAAACCCAGGAGATCTTTCTCAGTCCCATGCTCCTTCTTCAATGGTACACAGGGCAGTTTTGAGTTTTGTTTTATTGAGCTTCTGAGAAATAGCAAATTTTAACATGTCCATAAGATTTTTCTCTGCCAGGTTGTCTATTATAGGAACAAAGTAGACACCAAGGAAGGGTAGCACATGCAGTGTAAGTAATATAGATATTCTAGTTTTAGTAGGATTACAATGATTTGCTAAAGTCTCTGTGCCCAGGGTTTCTTTTAGGACTTGACCAAAATCTCATTGAGGTTAATTGTAGACAGCATAAAATCTGAACTCAGAATAGTAACCTTTCCTTTAAAATAGTAAGATCTTCCACTAAGGAAATAGAGGTCACATCAGCCTAATGTACACATTGCCCCTCTGTTCATCAGAAGCGATTAGAAAGATTTCAATTAAAAGCTTGCATTTAAAATATCATTAAGCCCTTAAAGGAAAAAAACAAAACAAAAAACCAACCAACCAAACAAAAAACCCTCAAAACCCAACAAACAAACAAACAAAAAACCCAAACATAGAGGAGAAACACATAGGAAACATTTATTTAAAATAACAAACCTAAAAGATTTTCTGCATAGGATGTAATTAAATTATTTAGATGATAAAACAGCACTGCCTCTGACAGCGTTCCATGAAAAGCTATTTTGATATTAAAATATGGCAACACAAATGTTGTTTATCAGGAAGTTTTTCAGTAATGATGTGAGGAGGTGTTTGTCTAAAATGCTTTTAAAGATACATTCTTTAACTGTGATTGTTTGGGGGGGAAGTAATGAAAACCAATTATTCGGAAATTCAATTTGTAATTTTTTTTTTGTTTACTTTTTCTCTAATTTTATATTATCCCTGTTTAAGTCAGTCCTTCACAAATGGAGCTCTTAACAGTGCAGAAGCATGGAGTTTAGAATGATCCCAGAGCCAAATGAAAAGCTTTTAGGCTTATCCATTTCCTTGTGCTCTTGCTCCCCCCAGACATGTATTAAAAACGTGACCTTCTCACAGAGTGGAGTATAGGCCAAGAAAGAATTTCTACAGGCTACAGTTACTTTTCATTAGAAAACATATGGACAAACAGAAAGAGCACAAAGAAAGCCTCGGAAAGGGACCTCAAAGTTTTCCACCAAGTTCTTGTCTGCACAGTCTCAGCAATCTCAGACACCGAAGTCCTTCTTTCTGGGTTTCTTGCTGCCATGTTCTTCTAACTTAAATAAAAGGCTCTGAATAACAATACATCTCAAAGAAATTTATCTAAAACTTGGGCAAGGATGACACAATAACTGTATCAGAGTTCCTATCATGTAGGGTCTCCTTAATGTGCCCGCGTTGCAGAAGCTTCAAAATTTACATAGTACTCAAAATTTATACTGCTCAGTTTTTGTCTGCAGTGTTTTTCATCTTAGTGAAATTACCTGGATAGAGAATATTATACTTGAAGGTCATTCTTATGTACACGATTCTACATGACACTGCACTAATGAAAAATGCAAATTTGTCTCAGCTCTACCACATAGAAAAGATTCACTGAGGGAAAAATAATGTGAGTGCAGTTTTGATGTCTTCTCCTCAGCAAGTTCGCAAGTGCAATCCCTCAGACAAACTGTGCTGTCTGCTTCCCCCAGAGCAATATATCCAAGCAGGTTGTCCCACTGTACTTCTGCCTGTTTATTTCTCAGCTGCTTCTTCCCAGTGCCAGTTCCCCTCTTGTATCTGAGGCATTCCTTGATAAAACCAACACTACTGCACAATGATCTGGAGGAAGAAATCTAAGTATCTTAGTTGTCCTACAGCCTCTCTGCCGTATCACCAGCCAGCCCCATGCAGATTTCTTGTCCACAGACATTTTAAATGTCACCAGACCCTTAGGCTCAGGCACCAGCATCATTTTCTGGATCTCCTCCTTTGGCAGTCATTCATGGCAAGCATGTCCCAACCATCAAAGTGGAAACTGGGCAAGTACAATTCAGAATGATCTTCAGATTTAAAAGTTTCTGTAAAATAAAGACGAGTAGCTATCTACAGTTCAAGGACTAAAATGTGCATTCAAGGCAAATCTGATAACAAAATAAAGTTCAGTATGTAATCTAAATATTGACTACACATAACATTGTGGGAAACATAGACTTACATTTGAATTTCCTTCAGTGCTCGCTAGATTTCTGCGCTAATAGCACTAAGTATAATTGGTTCTGTTACCACCTGTAGTGTACTAATTTAATTTTAGTCCAATCCCAGCACCCATCTGCTCATCAACATCAGTTACAACAGCCTGAAGGCTTCTCTGTAGTGGGCCAAGTTCAGGTGTATACATGAGTGCACTACAGTAGATGCAAAATAACTGATTGAGAATATTTGGTTTTGCTGGCACAAGTTGCCCACAGTTCTACTTGCTGAAAGAATGAAACTTTTCAAATGGATAGTGTGTGCTTAAGTTGTCTGTATAAATCACTTAGAAGTTTCTATTAAATAAGAAGACACCAAATCAGATGAATTATCCAAAAATTATCAAGTATGGTGTGCGAAACCAACTTGTTGGCACAAAAAACTGATACTGAATTAAATTTAAAAGTACAAGTCAGCTTCTTGTTTGAAAAGGTGAATTAAATGTCCAAGAATAAGTGCTTTAAGTTCTGTCTCTACTCTGTAAGATAAATTCTAGAGTTTTTGTTTATCTTTCTGTTAAACACTATACCACAACAAAAAGAAGAAAACCATGGTAAGAAAGGTTCCTGGTATTAACAGAAAAATGAGACATGCAATGAAATATAACTTACATTTGACAGCAGACAAGATAAAAGTAAAAATACAGACCAAAATCCCAGGGATGGAAATGTAGAGATTGAAAATTACCTTGGAAAACATTGCTTTTTTATTTGGTAGTAAAGCTGTACCAAACAAGAGCTTCCTGCAAGACACATCAGGAAAAATCTAAAATCACAGCTATAAGCAGATTACCATATCAGTATGCACGCAATATTTGATTTTATGTGTTTCTTATGTAAATGTGTTTCCAACTTTACAAACAAAACTGTAATCTTTCCCATTTTTTCAATAAAACCCATTTACTTTGTACTTTAAACTTACACACTGTTTAAAGTGGAGTCAGGTGCATTTCACACAGCATAGCACTTCTGTGAAAGCAGAGATTACAAATAAGTCAGCATAAAGAGACAATCACTCCCTGGTTTATCTTCATATCTTAAGAATAGAGGTATTTTTCTCATTAAAGGGTAAGAATCAATTTGCCTGTGTCGAGTGGCAAGCATGAAAAGACAGATACTGGCAAGCATGATCTATGTCATTTTGGCAAAAGGCAAACCCATAACATTTGGACATACCTGTAATAGCTCAGGGAAGATACTCATGGGGGAATGAAGTAGTAATGCAAAGGACCCATCCTGCGCACAAAAAATGTCATCAATGTTTATGTATTAATCAAATTGTCACTTTTTGATACATGCAGACTGAATCATCACAAATACCTTGAGAGCTTAGACTTAAGTTTTTAATATTGAGGTCCAAACTTCCTTAACCTCCTGCAAAGCTGAGCACATTTCAATATCACTTTCCCAAACAATAACATTGTTTTATGACTCATTTTAATAGATTGAAATTAAAATTACCCATATTTTACCTATCAACTTCCACTGATGTGCATTCAGTGTGTGAATTCCAGCATTACTGCTTGCTATCCAATCTTCCCTGCAGGCAGCACTGAGGATCTATTTAGCTTGTATCTTCAGTAAGGCTCACACACACACATACACACACAGACACCCCTCCGCGCACAACACACACATACACACCCACCTCCCCTCACTCCCTCTCCACACACACACTCTATCTCTCTCCCCTCAACACCATTAAAACATCTAAATGCAGGAAAGATTAGGCTCTGTTAGTTTTGCATTTTCTGAGTAGAAAGTGAGGCCTTTTCCTGGGCTTGTTTGTTAATTTGAAGAACTCTGTGTTCAAAGCAATGGATTGTGAAATCCCAGGAAGGCGTAATAAGATTTGTGTCTCAGCTTTAAAAGTTGACCCCATTATCTCTATTGAATTACAGAAAGTTTTTAAACTTAGCTTGTGGAAACAGTTAAATTACAAACTCTTTATATATATAATAAGTTGTTCACCTTCAAGGTTCTTTTCATGAGCAATAGCACCCTGGAGTTGTTGTTCAGATCCTTTCACTAGAGGATGGATGACTTGATGTCACCAAGCCTTATGTGCCAAAATGCATTTAATCCAATTAATATTTATGTCGTGTAAGAGGTACAGTTAGCATCTCACTAGATGGCATTCAATAAGAATCAATTCAAATTCTCAGTCTAAACAATATAATGTGTAGGAGCATGGCCTTGTTAGGAGAAATGATTTCATCACATATTTCAATTATTTACTCATAATTTAGACCGGAGTAAATGATACATGAATCTGCATTTCTGGAAGATTATTAAATCTTAGAGAGTTTTCAAGGATAACATAAATTGGCATTTTAAACTGCCACTTTGTTAACGTTTTGGTGGGTTTGTTTGCCATTAGCATTTGATTCCTGAATTCAGTCAGAGAAGATATAATTTTGGTCAACCTCAGAATTGAAGGCTCTGTTAGGATGCATAATTATGCTTCCTTTCAGTGATTTAAATGATACTCAGTATATCTTAATTCCACAGTTATACCTTTCCTAACCTGAAATTCCTGAATGCAGCCAAAAGAAGTATCATGCATTATGCTTCGGACAGAGATCTCAGTGTCTGGATGATACTCGCAGACACATGACCCAGTTTTAGGTAGATCTGCAAGAGCCATGGATTTAGACTCGGACTCGATGATCCTTATGGGTCCCTTCCAACTTGAGATTTTCTGTGATCCTAGAAAAGTTTTTCAAATGACTCATGATTTCTAGGAGGCCAAATTAAAGAGCTCGTAACGCACAAACAAACAAATAAATAAATAAGTAAATAGAAACCACAGAACATTCTGAAAAAAATTATTTCTGGACTAAAGTTTTCTGAAGCTATTCACTGAAAAAGTTAAGTGTTCAACAAATAGAGGTTGCTTTTGATAACTGTTTCTTTTTACTCTCTATAGCCATCTTTTCAAATTCCTGCAGGAATCTCGCTGGAAGGGGAACTAAGACACTCGGTGGGTCTGTGCCGCAGGTTAAATACACACTGAATTATTTGAGCCAAACAGAACTGCTAAGAGCTAGGCTTCATTGCATGTCACTCAGACCTCAGTGCTGCATTAACTGTGGGAACTACAGTGACAGATACTGCAGGCTGCCAGGAAAAATCATGGAAAGGCACAAAACAGTGTATGCAAATTTAAAAAATCTATTTCTTAAAGTGGTTAGGAACGTATTTAGGAAGCAATTTTTTAGAGGCCAGAGGAAAGTATAAATAATGTTTTCTTTCTTCATATTTTTGATTGTCTAATCTCTTATTCAGAGAAACATGTATGTTTTGGTTTTTGTTTTGTTTTTTTTTCTGTAGTAAAGTTGTTAATGTTCTTTATAAATCATTACTTAGATTTTCTTTTGTTTCTTTTATTACTTGCATCCCCAACAGGGAAATCCAGAGTAATTGCATATAAAAAGACACAAAATTCCTCTGAAAACAACACTTAAGCCCTTTCTTTTTAACTGGTGTCCTATATATCCTATTCTTTATCATGCATGATTTCGTTTTTTCACTCTACTCCCCTAAGAAAGGTGTTAGTTTCACTTTAAATATGGTAATTTGCCCTAGAAGTAGTAAATTACAGTATGTAAATTAACTTTTCTACCAGACTGGATGATTTTTGATATTATTGTATTAATTCCCAGCAGCCAAGTGATAACTGAGAAATGTCATCTGTTATGAAAAGAACTCTGTTTTACAGTATACATTGTTCATGCGTGTCCCCCTCTAAAATCATCTGGTGCCTAGCCAGGAAAGCTGATGTCACTAAGGAGATGTTTTAAGATGATACGTCATCATAGCCCTTTTCTAGCTCTGTAATCAATGTTTTAATTAAAGGGTAACATCAGGCAGTCCACCATCTGGATCAGATCTAGCTGTAATTTCTAATTTTCACAATTTGGTATCTTCTAGCTTTAAGAGAGTTGAAACATCAGCTAATTATCTCTTGCTACTCAGTATTCTGCAAATGAATTATAAATTGAACTTAAATTTTTAAGTTGTAGCATTATATAAAAGGCAAGGGGACTGTACTGTTCTGCTTATACAGCTGACAGTGTCCTTTAAAATAGAAAAACTCCTGATCGTTAAAGTAAAGCATGAAACAACAAAGCAGATTGTGACTGCGTAAAGACCTGTCTCCAGTGACATCTTACAGTCATTTGTCTGCTAAAGTGCAGATAGGTATCTATTGTAGAAAGAACAATGTCAGCTCCAAAATTTGAAGCAAGTTGTGGGGTTTTTTTAAGCTTCCACTGTAAGAATTTTGGATTTGTGTTAACCTTCTTTTGTGGGTTTCTAAATTCTATGGAATAATAGGATATCTGAAGCACCCATGATTTATCTCAATAAATTAGCAATATTAATTCTAATACTAATACTGTTACAAATACTAATTTGACTAAGGCCATCTGATGATTACTCATAACCTTGTAAAACTATATTATTTTGCACCACCTTTCCATAAATAGTATCAATGAATCTTTTGGGAAACCTGAAGTGGAAAGGTCTGTCTTTGAGTATGTTTTGGTGAATTTTTTAATCCAGGTTTACCTTAAAAACGTGCAAACATCGACACCAATAAAACCCACATTCTTCCTTTACATTAAACAGAGAGAGCTCTGTGCTTTGATATCTGAGATAGAATGAGTTTGGGAAGAAAGTAATGAGAATTTCTCAGTGGAATTTTACTTTTGTATCATTGGCTGTGTTTTCATAAAGCTCTTTGGGTTTCCATCTGTGAAAGATATGTGTCTGTGCATTCTACTACATTATGATGAATTACAGGGAAACCTACCTACATGCAAAGCAATGCACCTTGTTCAGGAGACTTGAGTGTCTTTTATGTACATTTTGGTGTCCTTCAGCAGTCACTATGTAAATACAAGGACAGGTGTCCAATTACTTGCACATTAATAGTATGGAATTGTTAAAATGAACTGGATATATGCCTTTCAACCCAAGAAACTAGATCCCATATAGATCTTATAGATCACTACCATCACTATCCCACCTTTACACTTCATACAGAAGATAACACTTTCAGCAGCATTTTAGGGTTGCACCACAGAGCATAGGATGTGGTTCAGTAGGCTGACAGTGATTCCATAACTAAAAAAAAAACCAAAAAAAAAAGGCAGTCCCAATTAAAAGATGAAAATAAATGCCACAGAAATACTTTGTTCTACCACAAAACATGTGTGATAGTGACGTGAACCTCTCACCTGCCTTCAGTATCAGGAAAAGACGTTATCTGTTGCACTGTGGTCCCCTTGACTCAGATCTTTTTTCTTTAGGCATCAAGTCCGTCTCCTACTAAGAAAGTAGGTCACTTCTAGTTTTATGATTAAAAGATAGCATGTCTTTCAGGGCAGTTACATAAATGGTAGACAATTGTTGGTCTAGCAACAGTGTGGGAGCAAAATTTTGTGAGCACAGGTTTATTAATCAGAAATTGTTAATTTGCAAAATAGTTTGATTTAGTGAGTGGGAAGGGAGAAGAAACTGAGTCTGATAAAAAGTTTAAATATATCTAATAGTTTGTTTTAGCATGTTGTTTTTACTGTAAAATGGCATGTCATTCAGAAATGCACAGAACTTGATTAAAATTATTAAAATAAAAAACAATAACCTGAAGACCTGAAGAAACTTCTGTTGCCTATAATATAAATCATACGATTTGAATCCAGAAGGTTTTACACAAGAAAACTATCATCCCAGAATTATCTTGTACTTCTTGTTGGCAGAACAAACTGATATGCCATCTAGTTGACACTAGCTCCTAATTCTTTGGGAAGGACTTCACAGAATAAATTGAACTGCTGTTGTTGATAACTTCTTATTTTCTAGCAATCTTACAGAGTGAACTAGGACTTTATTCTTCAGGACTGTGAATCTGATAGCCTTCTCCAGGACTAAAATATCACTTGATGTTTTAAGGCTAAAGATCGCAGTAGTGGGGCCTGAGGGAAACTGTATTATTTGAGTTTTACTTTTGCATAGGTTTTTCAGTCTCTTATTCTAAAGCACCATGGCACTCACTTCACTACTTGCAGATACTTAATAGAATGTAATCAGTTCCTTTAATTTCTT
>VZTU01009885.1:0-17862 GCA_013400835.1 Zapornia atra
GTTAGAAATGCCAAAAGTCCTAAGAAAGTACTGGCGGCAGACATACTAGTGATGCACTAATTTATTATACCTTCTTGCAAGAGCAGACTATTGAAGCAGTAATTTATTATATGTTCTTGCAAAAGTGGGTTTCCTAGTGAAGTAGGCACACCTGTGGGCAGAGTTTGCAGCATTTTTATACCATACTCATGTCCGAAATCCCTCCCCTTGTTTACCTATGAATTAGGTTTTTTTCCAAGATTTACAGGCTCAACTGAGGTGCCTTATTCACAATAGGACATAATATAATGCACATTGCATGTCTGGCAGGCTCCTGCTTCCCATTAATATTTATGGCCTTACTAAGTTATCTTACATAGCCCTTAACTGTTGCATATCTGTTTTTGTCTGGTCCCATTGAAGCCAAATTGAAGCAGTGATCCCCCTTATCTCATGCCCTATCTTTGCCTTGCCTGGGACCATTAAGGCCAAATGGAGACCCTCTGGCTTGCCTTTATCTTACTCCTAGGCAGCTGAATAGTGGGGCTTGATTGGGACTCAGGGCATATTGTTTGTTGAAGGAGTTCAAGGCTCAACCCAGGTTTCAGTTAGTTGAATTATGTAGCAGTGCCCTGTTTAGTCTCGTTTTACAGGACAACTCAAGTCCAAGCTATCTACACAGCTCCCTGTGTGCTGTTTCTGTTGAGACAAGGTCTCAAAGCAATTGTCTCAAAGCAGTTTTGTGTAGCTGTGCTGCCGAGATTGCTTCTGCACAAGGCAGCTAGAAAGAAGTTTTCTGTGCAAGCCCCTGACTATAAACATTGGACAATTCAAGCCCAAAGTCTCTGCTGACCAGGGCCAAGCCAATTGGAGATGGTCACAGCACCTCTGTGAATCGCATATAGGAGAAAAAAAAACTGCTAGCAGACGCATTTTGCCACTGGAGAAGGAAGTGAGAAGAGGAAAAAAGCTGCGCGGACACCAAGGCCAGGCCTGAAGGAGAGGGAGGGGGAAGAATGAGGCTCTCTGGGTGCTCCGGACAGCCTCCAGCTCTTGGAAAAGACCATGGTGGAGCAGGTGCCCCCTCGCACCTCATGGATAAGGACCAGGAGCAGAGACATCTATCACCTGTGAAGAGGTTGATCCACGCCTCAGCAGGTTTGCTGGGGGACTTGTGACTCTGGGGAGGACCAGTCTGGGGGACTCTGGGCCCGAACATCAGCATCAATTGTTACAGTTACCCTAATAAAATAGCTTAACTTCTAGGTGATTTTGGGTTTAGTTTAGAATATGCTTTTGATTTTAAAGGAGTTATAGCAGCTATGAAAATATACAGCATGTTAAGGACTCCCCCCTCCCAGGGGACCACATTTTTGTGGGCACAGTAATACAGAACGTGCAAAATCCTAGGAATACTCTGGGATTTGCATGCTACCTGAAGACCACAATCTAATGGAAAAATGGAAAAGATGAATGAGACCTTTAAAAGAAAAAAAAAATTAGTAAAATCTATCAAGAAGCCAAATTGCACTGGTCTCAGACACTTCCACTAGCATTGTTATGAATAAGTAAAACCCCGAAGTGAAATGTCAGTGAGTCCTTATGAAATAAAGTATGGAAAGCCATGTGAAAATCCTAATCCAAATATGCATATGACAGAAAAGAAAGATGTCTATAATTATTTGCTTTCTCTTGGAAAAACTCTAGCTAGACTCCACAGAGAGTAGTGGTGTAGAATCAACCCCTAATACTGGAGAATCTGGTACACAATTGGGTCTACATAAAGACCTGGAATGAAAAATCTCTACAAGAAAAATGGTATGGACCCTACCAGATGTCGTTAACCACCTATACGGCAATCAAGATTGCTGAATCAGATGCTTAGATCCACTATACAAGAGTGAAGAAGGCGACACCCACTAGCAGGAAAACGGTTGTAATTTTGGATAAAGTTAACTTTGAATTATGATAAACAAATTTGTTTTTCTCTTTGCTCTGCAGTCTATGATGGTGGAAACATGAATAAAAGGGAAACCATCGTCAAACCAAGCACACGTAATAAATAGTACTCAGATACAACCCTGTATCTTGAATGATTGACAAATAAAAGTAGGTAAACAAGCTTGGATAAGGAAATAAAAGAACAAACCATGGTAAAACTTTAAAAAAAATTTGATTAAAGAAGTTGCAAACTGGCAAAATATATCACAAATAACTTTATGACAGCCTACACTATGCTCAATTGGAAGAAATTTCCCTTTAAAGGAAATAAAAAATTTGCATTTGGCACAAGTGAAGAGATTCACCATATGACAATGTGAGATTCAATAAAGCCACTATTTGATTATGTGAAAGTATTGAGTATAATTATCAATACTTTCAAAGGGGGGAAATGTTACAGGTACCCTAATAGTTGAACTTCTAGGTGATTTTGGTTTTAGTTTAGAATATGCTTTTGATTTTAAAGGAGTTATAGCAGCTATGAAAATATACAGCATGTTAAGGCTTTTTGGACAAGACAGTATGTGCCTTTATCACTATGGAAAATCTCTATGGACTCTGAATTAAAACAATGGCTACTGGTTATGGACGTTGAGTTAAAACTATAAGTATATGAAGAAAGTGGGTATGGTTACGAAACAGCCACCGAAGACGAAGTGAGCTTGTGCAAGGAATGGGGTTCACTAGTGGACACAGTGAGGAAGACTATGGACGTCCACCAGAGGACCCCTGCTCAATTTAACTCTATGCATGCGTGGAGGACATTTACATATGATAATGATTTCCAGGAAGTAACATGAATATACTAATCATTACCCTCCCCTCTTTACATTTAAAACAATCACCCTAGCTAAGCAATGATTTTTATAGAATAAGAATCTAGATAAGGTGAAGTAATCAAAAGCCAATAATTGTAAAGGTGAAGCTAAGAAGCAAGCATTTTTGCNTGCTCAATTTAACTCTATGCATGCGTGGAGGACATTTACATATGATAATGATTTCCAGGAAGTAACATGAATAGACTAATCATTACCCTCCCCTCTTTACATTTAAAACAATCACCCTAGCTAAGCAATGATTTTTATAGAATAAGAATCTAGATAAGGTGAAGTAATCAAAAGCCAATAATTGTAAAGGTGAAGCTAAGAAGCAAGCATTTTTGCACAATGATCTTTGCTAAAAATTGTATAAATATCTTCTGCTTTATACCTTTGGGTGAACATGTCTTTGGTGGAGCTATCCCCTGTGTTCCCCAGCACTGGAATAAAAGAAGTGCCTGCTTATCTGCTCTGTGTAGATAAGTTCTTTGCGATTGCAACCGCTAACACCATGGAAGGAGCCGTACGGAGGCACCTGATGAGGAGACGACTCCACTGTAGACAGGACTCATGCTGCAGAAGTTCATGGATACCACTGTCTCGCGTAGGTGGGACCCCATGGTGCCGCAGGGGAAGGGTGTGTGTGTGTGGAATGCCCCTGCCCCCCTTCCCCAGCTAAGATGGAAGACCACTCTGGTGGAATGGCTTAAAAACCCCATTCCCCATTCCCTGCCCATCCCCTGCTGCGATGGGGGGGGATGAAGTGAGCCAATTTTTGATTAACATAAAGTGTGTGAAGAGGCGAGGGGTCAGGGGGAAATAGAAGTGTTATGATCTGGGGAAAAAAAGCAGCTTCTGAGGAACTGCCAGAACCCCATTGCCCTGCCCCTCTCCATGCCATGTTGTGGGGGGGAGGAAGGGAATAAAATATGATTAAGTCTGCTGAGAAGAGAGGTGGGGTGGAGGGAAGGTGCATTAAGACCTGGCCACACTGCTCATTACCCGACTCTGGTTCACTGGGTGTGTAGTTGTAGTGTAATACATCACTTTTTTTTATTCTGTGTTGAGTCTGTTTTGCCCATTGCACTAATTGGAGAGTGATCCCTCTGTCCTTTTCTCAAGTCCTAAGCCTCACAATATATATTTTTTCTCCCTTTTTCGTCTGAAAAGGGGAGTGAGCGAGCAGCTTTGGTGGTGGGCATTTGACCTCTAGCCAGGGCCAAACCCACCACAGCAGTGTGTTCCCCCTTATCTTATGTGCTATCTGTATTGACAAATGTCCTTTATCTTCCTATTCCTAAATTGTCTACGGAGGATTTCTGATGAGGCAGCCTGAGTCCTCCACTTCCCAAGTCAGCATAAAAAAAGTACAACCCATTTAAGTTTGCAGAAGCAACATTCCCCAGCATTTTCCACAAGTCAAAAATATAAAAGTGTTTAGAATTATTGCTGTAGTAACTCAAAAGATTCAAAGTCTAAGAATATACTCTTTTTTTCAAATCTTTATCAGCTAGGAATTAAAGAGTGCTAAACAAATTTTAAGCACCACTTCAGTTTGCAGCCAGATACTGGCACAGCTCCAACCATTTGCTGTACGTATTTGTAATAAAGATGGATTATCACTTCCTCATATTCCCTATGTCTTTCAGAGTACGATTAAAATAAACAGATGCATCTGGACATTGCAATGAATTAAGTCACTTTTTTATTGCAAATCCCTTAAATTAGAATGACTGTAGAAAGGAATGAAATCAGAGTAAAAAAATAAATTAAAACTATGCAATGTAAACACTGGATTTAAGAAACTAATTTTATCCAGTGACAGCATTAGATCTGATCTAAACCCACTGTTTGTGAGTTAGCTGGAACCTCACAGGCATCTTTAATTCAGTTACATAATTGTAACCAAACTGTTTTTAAAATGGCAAACTCATTTGCTATATGTTTATAAATTATATAGTCCAATTCATTTCTCTGTTTTATTCAAATTTTGGATTAAGTATGTGAAAATACAAACTCACAGGCTATCCTTTAGTCCATAACATATCCTGGATGCTCACATTAATAATTCATAAGCTGAAAAAAACCCTGTTTGCTCTAATATTAAGGTTATTATTTTATTTCATTTAACTTGCTCGTTAAAACTATGAAGTAGTTAAAACTATGAAGTATACCAAAGGTGTATGACAGGCTAAAGGACTTCACATTTCCAAACAAGAAGTGAACCCTACCTGAAAGTACCAACTTCAGGTGGCCAAGGAGTCTTTTCAACTACTGTCCATGGGTATGCTGTCAGCTGGCAGTTTTACACATTATGCCCTTTCCTATTTTAGGGTCCCTCTTCCACAGACCGAGGCCATGGAGTTCAGCCTTTTTTAGTTTAATGTTTGCTCTGCTCTCAGATGCCACAGGACTTTCTTCTTGTGTTTTAAGTTTTTCCTGAATGCTTTGCTGTTACTTTCTGTCTCATGCATCCATTTTTCCTTCTATGAAGATGATCGCAGAATCATAGAATGGTCTGTGTTGGAAAGGGACCCCAAGAATCATAGAGCTCCAACCCCCCTGCCACAGGCAGGGCCACCAACCTCCAGGCCTGGATCTACACAAGGTTGCCCAGGGCCCCATCCAACCTGGCCTTTAACACCCCCAGGGATGGGGCACCCACCCCCTCTCTGGGCAGCCCATTAAAAACCAAGAACAAACACAACCTTTTGTGATCCGAATTAATTCCAAAACCCTACACCAAGTATTTCCTTTTCCATTAATACCTAAACCTTTAAAATATTTATTAAATTGAATCTGTCATCCCACGATGCATTAAATCCCCCTACACCTAGGAAAAAAAAATGATGGTAAGTGTAAGGATGATGCCTACTACATCTTGTCCCACCATCACATGGAATATTGAGGAAAGCAGCAGACTTCCCTTAGCAGTGGGTACGGTCTGCATACTGGGCCTTCTGTTCACCTCAGAAGGGGCCCTCACATGACAATGACCTGTTTTCTTTCTTTATGGAAGCAATTTTGATACAAGGCATAGGCTGACTTCACCTTGGCCACACCTCCAAACTAGAGGAACCATCAACCTCATTCTGTTCCCCTTGCCAAGCCTCATACCTGTTGTGCCAGAGCACCCAGGAGGGTGGGAGACTCACAGGAGGGACGTGCCTGCTGCTCCAGGTGGGACCTCATAGTGGTTCCCTCTAACCCTTTAAGGCACCACATTCAGCCAGCCAGCCAGAGGAAGAAAAAACAAAATCCTTTGTTAAACTGATGATTAACTTGTGCTGACATCCACTCCATGCAGTCATGCCATGTCCCTGCTATTTTTATCGCAGTGAATATTCTCTCTACTTTTTCCCTATGAGAAACAGATGTTATTATACTCTTAGTGCTCACCTTGCTGTGATAATACTGCATATACAAGGTTGCGATCCATCAAAAACTTTAATTAAATGTTGATATGACTTTCTGTACTTATAAGCTGTAGGTCCCAATAGGAGAAAGAGATAATAAAAGAACTGCAGTTTGTATGCATTCCTCTAATGGCCTTCACCCATTTCATGGGTATTTGCACTACAGAAAGAAAAGGGGCCACATTAGCTTCAGTAATAGAGGCATGAAATTTAGAAATGACTAAATGTTATGTGTTTACAGCTTCTGAATACTTAGATTTTGACTTAATTTTAGCAAATAACAGTTTTGCTGCTGGGTGAAATTAGACAAACTGTTTCAGCCCAAAACAGTGGGTATTTTTGTGGATTTTTTTTTTTAGTTGAGTTGCCAATTTCAGATAACAGAGGCTTGGTAATGAAAATGTTGAAATAACTTTAACAGCCCAAATGGTACCGCTGCAATAAACTGTAGCATAAAAATTCAAATGCTCTTAGAGCTTATAAGCTTGGCTTAAATGGAGCAAAGCCTTACTTAAGTATCATCTTTTTATTTGTTCGAATTCAGCATATTTTACAAATGGAAATGTAAGATAATATAAAAAAAGTAAATATTGTTAGGTACCGAGTCCCTTCCTTTTCTTTACATTAAAAATAGATTGTGAAAGGGAGCTCATACTCAGTGCAACAGCGGAGAAATACAGTCATTCATAAAGCAATACATTATGAGAATCAGGTTTTTTAATGGGCTTGATTTTTCTTCTCTCCCCAAAGTCTCCCCGCTAGTGAAATCCAGTAGAGTGAATGCACTCAATAAGAACCAAATCTTTGTACATGCATCATGATGGACAACATATTATCCCTCAAGGAATTCCTCTGCCCCTTATACAAAATAGTCAATTGTATGAACACAACTCTCAACATAGTAGACCTACATTGAACTCACCTAACTGACCTCAGGTAGGACATATCAGAAGCTACGATATGATCATTTTGACTTCAAGTTTAGGACTTTAGTCCCTTTACAGCAGGTCACAACACAGATTAAAAACCCATCCAATTTATGGTCACTCTAAATTCCTGAGGAAGTGAAGATATTCCTCCAATAAAGAAACTATTGTAGCAATTAAATGGTCTTTGATGCTGCTGCTGCTGCTGATTATTATTATTATTATTGTTGTTTTGGAGAGCTTATTTTTCTTTTTCTTCTCTGGCTTGCATAATATCATACTCCAGCAAAGTGATTTAGACTTTGACCCACTTTATCATTTTGTCTCTCTTGTCTTAGCAATGTCAATGATATGCAAATCAATTGTAATTAATGTATGATATCCTAAAGGCTGTCCATGAATGCAAGGATTCAAAGATGCTGGCAGTAACATTTATCTAGACTATTACATCTTGAATCTTTATCTGTCAAAGCAGAATTGGGATGAACAGGCATGATTTTTCATTGTTTAGATTTAGACGTGTTTTACAGATCTGTGTTTTGTAGCTTCTCAAAGAAGTTAGTAGCTTTATATAAGTGATATAAGGGCAAGCATTAAAAATTCAGATACAAAGCAATCTGCTTACTTCCTCCCCACCCCCCAGATGACTCTTGTGCTACCCTGCTGTATCTAGAGGTATTAAGACTATAGTAAAAGATATAACCTCAGACACATTAAATTGCTATTTTTGTTCTTTTATGTTAGATAGGTCTTCTAACATTTACAGCATACAGTAGCATAGGAGACTATTGGTTAAGCTGTTGTCTTTACTAAGGTCTAATGTTTAAGTTGAAGCAGGTAAACTGATACATCAAATATCTTAAACAGCCAGAGTAACAGAGCCCAGAGAATAATCTTGTGAAATTTGTATCATATAATAAGGATGTAAAGTGTCTGACACTTTTAGTTTATATCATTTATCAACAGAGAGAAAAAAACCAGTTAGGCATGGATTATTGTCATGGTGCATACAGTGAGGCAGATTATAGTATTGCCTCAGCCATCCAAAGATCACAACATAAATATTTTGACTCATTTACAAATGTTTATTCTGTAAATGAAACACGGTGGACAAATCCAAACCTTACATACTGAAGTTCCAGGCTGTAATGATACTGAAGACAAACACAAAAGTCAACTCTATCAAAGAGTGCAAATGAAAGATCTGCATTCTCATCAGCACCCAATCTATTCTGTTTGGGTTTTTTTTTTTTTCCCCTAATCTTGTTTTCAAATTTGAATATTCTCTCATTCAGATTGTAGAGAGGACCTCAGGGACTTCTGCAACCAAAATGAAGGCTGTAGTAGCTGAGTTCTGAATAATCTTAGCTGACGAATCCTTACTTTGAGCTGTGATATTTCAGTAATTTTCATCATAAGCTAGCTTTCTTCATGTTTTGTGTTGTGATACATCATATTAACACAAAACCTTATTTGGTGCTAACAAAAACCCAACAAAACCCCCTCAAGTAAATCCCCATCCGCTGGCTTAGTGTAAGATAGAAATGAACCATCATCGTTAGCACATCAGACTAGATGTGCTTGAGTGAATATAAAACTTCACATTGTTGTTTCAGTCTAATTCCTGTTAATGACAAAAATACAGAAAGAGAGGCAAAGAAAGAGATGGGCAGAAAAAGAGAGAGGAAAAAAATGGTAATAAATTTTATGTTGATAAACAGCCATTTGTGATGTAACATCACAGGTCTATTGTCAAGTCAAAACTTGAAACTAACTGGGGTGTGTGGAACAGGGAAAGGACAGGGAGGCTAAGGAGAGCTGGTGCTATTCAGGGAAGGAGGGAACATCACCTCTTAGGTCTATTGTTAAATCTATTATGCTAGAGAAACCCAGAGCTAGACACCATTTTTTAAATTTTCTGATGTTTCCTGTTATGATTAAATTGCTGGGGTGTGTACTGCAATATTCTGTTTCGGCTTAGCCCATATTCCTGGACCTCTGGGATAATGTTCCCCTCCTTTTCCGTCTCCAAATGCAGCACAGACCTTACAATCAAGGGAATGCCTACGAAGGGATGCTAACCAACCTTACAAGAAAAATTTGTACAGACATATGCTTAGCCAGTGCAGTACATCTTTAGAGATAAATCCATCTTGGTAACAATCAATAGACCCTGAGGATTTACTGAAGTTAGGATACAGCTATAATCATTGTTCCTCTTTAGGGATAATTTCATCCAACAGATAAATTGTTGATGAAATAGACTGAACAAGTAGCAGCTCTGGTGGCAGGCCAGTCAGTTTTCTGAGCTATGCAAAAAGAGGAAAGGCTAAAAGCAGACAAGGCTAGCTCAGACTTCTGATGGAGATGCAAGCATGTGCATTTATGTGTCTATGGGAGTTGGTATGCTCATACTTTTGGCTGTATACTTTTGCAAACACACATATGTAGGCCAGTGAGAACAGATAAACAAACACAGGCGATAAAGGAGAGAGGAATAAAAACAACACAAAAAGAAATAATGGAAAAGACAGGAAAATGAAAGTTCCTGAGTGGTTTTAAGGGTACTTAAGACTATGAGAAAATATATTCTCTCCTGCTTTTTAACCCATCTTTGACAAAACAACAGATTAATACCCTCAGGCATATACTTTACTCTAGTATATCCTGATAGCCACTAGCTGGTCATACATCTTGTTTGTTTGCCAGCACTCTAGAAGAAACATTTAGGAAAAACTTTTCAGATATTCATGTAATACTAGGATATTTCTGCTTAGATATATGCAATGTAAATTGAAAAGCAGAATTTAAAGCAAAATATCCTATATTTCCAATGTCACTGTATCTACAGGCTGCTGTGGTTGTTCGGTAATGTCAGGCTGAGACAATGCACCACATGTACTTAGCTCTGCTCCCATGTGTATTGTGAGATCACATTCCTGTCTGGAGAGGACTCTGCCTCTGCTTGCCTTGACTCCTAGCTCAAGCTGACTACCCTTTAACAAAGGGTGGAAGTTGCCTGAGTAAAGTCCTTGAACTACTGTGTGGAAGGCAAGAATTTACCATTCCCATTATTTGTTCATAATCAGCTGTGAATGTATTTGACTAACTTGTGTTTATAACAGTATTTTTGCAGTTGAGATAGAGGAAAGAATATCTGCTCATAGATCTGGCAAGATGTGTTTTATGCACCCAGTTTTTCTTAAGTCATAATGAAAAAATCATAATATTGTGAACTAGTTGTCTTTCAGGGAAAAAAAGGAATAACTGGATCAGATCAATCAAAACATTAGATTTATACAAGTGCAGAAACTTGTACCCTTTTATCCATTCATTTGGTGTAAGAAAGAGTGAATATATCTTTCCATGATTTAAATCTTTTTCTAGGTCTAGTGAAATATCTTAGCTCAGTGGTAACAGGACACTTCTAGATACTACTTTGTTTCTTCAGTGTGCTGTTTAAGCATTAACTGCATCCTGTCAGCACAGCCAATGTGGTAAAGTTGTACTGATCTGCTGATCAGATAGCCTCATAGAATCCCAGAACACCAGGTTGGTAGGGACCACATCTGATCCAAACTTTCTTGGAAAAAAGCTCCATCTAGACAAAAGAACAGTCTAGACAACACAGCTCAGCCTGTCCAGACAAATCTTAAAAGTGTCCAATGTTGGGGAAATCCACCATTTCCCTGGGCAGTTTATTCCAATGGTTGATTGTTCTCACTGTGAAAAATTTCCCTCCCGTAAGGAAAGATAACAGTATAAGATACCTTGTGACTTGTACAAAAATCACCAATACATTTTGAATGATCAGGTTACAAAGTAAAAGGGTAAGAATGAAACCTGAGAAAAAATATACCTTTTGTAATACATCAGATTTGACCATCAACAGCTTTCAAAACATAGAGGTATTCTCAAAAATTAAGGGGGGAAGAGGGGAGAATGTAATAAATATGAGTATTGAATTAGCCATGTGGAGACGCAAAACTTGGCTATCCAGTGAGGGTTACAAGTGACACCACCTTCCAATCTGGCATTTGTCAGGCTGTAGTTATATGCAACTACATTGCAACTCTCTGTCCTTTTTTGTTTACCAAGTTCTTAAATGATGTCATTTTTCCACAAAGAAACTCTTCAGCACCCAGGGCACAATGGACAAGAGAGCAGATAAACCTACAGTTCATCTGTGAAGTCCAGGCAACTTGAAATCGCTGCTCATTGTCAGGTTCTGCAAAGCCAATGCTTATTTATTATATATATATCTTAATATTTTAATGGTATTGAGGGAATTTGTGGGAAAAGGAGAAATGTCATATTATACACACAAACTGAAGGTAAATTTTTTTTGCCTATTTTTTTTATTTTATGACTCATAAGTAAAGCAGTATAAAGCCATTAATCCAGTTGTCATTTTATTTTAGCTGCTAACTGCTTAACTAAGACTGATCTTTCAGGTGATGATAATGTTCATGGGAATTCAAGTAACAAACCCCGCATATTATAGTAAATTAAATTTGTATAACTCGAAATTAATAGATGATTTTATTATACTAAGTATAGTGGATACTTAGTCCATTTTCTGAAGTATTTTATTACACCGTCGCTGGGGGTATCCATTGTAGAAACATCATCACAGGAGGCACATCACTAGCAGAAAGTTAGACCAGAATCTCTCTTCTTCCTCATGTGATAAGTGAATGAAGCAGAAGTGGAAGCTGATCACCTGAACAGCCTTTCAGATAAGGAGAGGTCTAAGTTGTTACACAAATTTTAATAAATTTCTTTATTAACTTATTTCTGCTCATACATGCAGACAAAGAAGCACAATCTGGACAAAGTAGGAGACGTTTAGGTCACTGAAGCTCCTTTTTGTTCTGCAACCCTTCTTCCTGTGGAAAAAATTGTGAAAAATTTCCCTCCTGTAAGGAAAAATATCAGTATAAGATAACAGCTGACTTTTACAGAAATCATCAAGACATTTTGAATCAGCATCTTACAAAGTAAAAAAATCCGAACAGGACCTGAGAGCAAACATACCCTTTGTAATATGGCAAATTTGACCATCAACAGCTTATATCTAGATGTATTAGATCAACAGATAGATGCCTTAGGGCAGATGCCTTTGAATTGGATGTTGTTTTTTTTGTCATGGGTCTTGAGAGCATCCCACTGCTCAGTCACAGTGCAGGAGTCTGGCCTTGGAAACAGGGCAGGTCCTCAGTGGGTCTTCTGGTTCTTCCTTACAAGCTGAATTGGACCTTATCCCAGGCAAGCAGCACCCCGGGAGCTGAGGGTTGCACTGCAGTAGAATACTTTCCCCTAGTATCGCAAAGTCCTTGCCTCCTACAGGTAAAACTTTGCGCCCATTAATCCATCTCAAGACCGGCATGCAACACTACTCACGGGCATGTGTTTGTGCTTTGCTACTCTGCATTACCCCACTCTTAAGTTACAAAGGACAGTTGGTCAGAAGGAGGGAGTATCACTTTCTTGAGGAACTCATCTCAAAAATGTGTTTGGGTGGGGAAATATCTAAATGATTTTCCTATGGATTCTTGTTGCCTCATTCTATCAGAAAAGTACCAAGATTGTTCTCTGTCCTGCCTCACTGAAATCCATTTTTGACTCTTCCTGTGTGAGAGGGAAGTGTCTCTGTTCTGTGTGCATGTGTGTGCACAGAGCTTTAAGTGCCAGCCTCTGGAGATGGTGCAATGGGTCAAAGGGCTCTGTGCGTCTGGGGTCACACCAACTGGTGAGAGGTGTGGGTGAGAGCATCAGTATATGCAATCACTGGTGAGCATCACACTGTCTGGGAGCCAAGTATTGTGACAACTGCCTAAGCTCAGCAGCTGGAAGGTTCCCTGTCGTGTATGTGTGCAATTTCCCACCTGGTTCCTTTGCTCTGACCAGCTGCAGAGGGGAACAGGATCAGGCCATCGGTGCTGTTCACGTTTGAGAGTGCTGAGTGTGTCTGCCTGTGTTCACTTGTTCCTGTATCCATGTCTGTGTGCAGGGTGTAAGTATGCACTGATGCAAAATACATGCCAGCCATGTGGAGGTACAGCACCTTTGTCAAGTTACCAGATTTGGCAGCTCTGACATATGCAGTCCTGACACACCTCCCAGTCATGCTGGAGGGGAAGAAAAAGGAAAGGTCACAATGGCATGGCTTATTTTCCTTAGCAGGCAACATTACACTTATTTCCTCTCTTATTTTCTGCATTTTAAACCATATACATGATTATAAACTACTCCACAAGACATGTAACAGGCTTATAAACTCACCTCCCTGTTCTCTGAGATCTGTGTTTCTATTGAGAGCACAGTGTATATTGGTATCTAGCTTTGCAAACTGTCACCAAAAAAATTGCTTTAAAATGTTGATTTACAATATATTTCTTTGCTTCCTCCCCTGTTTTTCAGCCAGGCTGGCTGACCAACATTTCCGCAAGGATTTAAGGATTTAAGGTTATTTTACATAAGACTGCAATTATAAATCCACCAGAAAGTTTGGATTTTCAGACAAAGGAAATATATAATCTCAGAAGCAATGCAAGCAAAAATGGAGATAAGTCTATGCACTGAGCTGACAAAAGGAAGGGGAAGATGGAGCTTGTTACAGTTACTTCTATCACACTGGGTAAAACTGATAAGGAATGAATGCAACTGGGCTGGCAGGAATATTGCCTGAAACAGTGACAAGCTACTGGAAGGAAGGTGGATCCGGATTCCCGATGATAAAGACCCTGATTGAAGCACAGAGAATGACTCTGATATTGTGCAGCTACAATGTACGCTGATGCTGGTCTGAGGTAACAAGAACGGGGTGAAGTATTGTCACATAAAGGGTAAGAGTCTGAGTCAGGAGGTTCAGAAAGAACACCCTTGCTTTCTAAAACCCTTCTCAGAGAGGAGCCTAACTGAGTCTAGGTCCAGCCTCAGTCCCAAATTTGGTCAACAGTTTATATCTAAAGGATGTAAAGTCAACATTTGCCTGTCAGAGCCCTTAAAGAACTTCCACTGAGACAGTTTCTCAAAGTTGATACAAGTTCATTAAAGCAACAGATACAAAAGTTTGTGATTGTTGGTGTTAATCACAGAATCAGAGAGTCTCTTGAGTTGGAAGGGACCCATAAGGATCATCGAGTCCAATTCCTGGCTCCACAGATGTCCAGCCAAGGCAGAGCATGGCACTGAGTACATAATCCAGATGCTTCTTAACCTCAGCCAGTCTGGGTGCTGTGACCACTTAAATGTACTTACTGAAATGTGGGCACCTGGCTAGCCGATCCAGGCAACAGTTACATCTTACTGCTGCTTGCAAGGCAGACATCTCTGATCCCATTGATTGCCTATTGAATTAATTGGGCTTGCTAGACCATTAATCAATAAGGCTATTGC
The DNA here is from genome assembly GCA_013400835.1 of Zapornia atra. Taxonomy (NCBI): domain Eukaryota; kingdom Metazoa; phylum Chordata; class Aves; order Gruiformes; family Rallidae; genus Zapornia; species Zapornia atra. The sequence continues at coordinate 14,542 of VZTU01009885.1, forward strand.
ACAAACAGGGCTTGTGCAAAGAGAAAAAAGGGGGAGATGTAGGAAGCAGGATGGAGGCAGCAGTTACTCTGCAGCTGTAACATAACAATCCTAGCTGAAGGCCTGGGAATGGGGCCCCTGGACCTCAAGGAGAGATAAGGTAAAACTTCAAACAAGGAGAGAAGTGGATGGGAAACCAGATTAGAACAGCATTCCTAGAAGAGCGTGATCATCGCGTGTTGACCCTCGGCCGGCCAGTAATCCTGAAAGGGATGCTCGTGTACTGCACCATGTAACCAATGAGTGACCTGGCTATTTTGGGGCAAACGAGGTGTAGGGTATAAGAGTGTGCGGCTGCAGGAATAAAGTGGCTATGCTTCTATCCCCCTAAGGACTCTGTCGCTTATTCCAGTAGCCCCCCCCGACCCCCGCGGACTGCCTGCAACACCTCGGCGGTCCCCCACGGGCCCCCGGGTGACGTCCCGGCGGCCTCCCGTGGTCCCCCTGCAGCATCCCCCCTGCAACACTGCAACAGTGCTAATATATGACTATGATAGTAAGTAAAATGCTATGATAAAATACCAGCAAAATACTATCCTGGGCATTCTCATCCAAAGGGTGAAATTGCAGCGGCTTACCAGGAAGGCATCCCTGCCTTGGGTGGAGGAGAAGGAGCACAGTCCATCAACTGCCTCTTCAGGGTCTTCAGTTTCTTCTCTTCCCCTCTGGGGAGAACTTCCTCAATCCTCTTTTTAGCTGAGCTTTTGCTGTTCTGGTCCCTCACCCTTGCTGGGGTGACGTTTAACATGATATGGGTGAAGAGTCAAGTGCTACAGTCATACATGTTTGCTTTTAGTTCATTGGCTAACAGGGGTGTCAACTTTAATATTCATGTTGTAGTTAATGAATCAAATGGGCTCACTGGGCACTGCAGCCTTCAAAACTCTGGGTAGAATTAGCTTACACAAAAATTTGCCATACAACTCTAGGGTTAATTTTCATAATAAACGACAACATTCTGTAAATATATGACTGTAATTATAATTGGGTTTATTTTTAAAAAGTATAAGTGTCTTCATATTATTTTTAACAGACCATTTTTGAAATGTTTATTGTTAATGTTTATAAATGGAATCTAAAAAACATTTTCCATTATTGAATGTTTTTTTTCTAAAGGGATTTTTTTTCCTAACTTTCTCAGACAGTTCTTTATCACGAATTCATCATATGTATTTTTTGTTTCTTTAAGGTAGATGACTTAAAAAATACAGAGACAAATGAATGACACTCCTGTATTATATTTATCTAGAAGTACAACTAGACAGACTAGAAGCAGCTTACACCCTCCTATCTAACATCCCATGACAAATTTTCCCATGATAATTTTGCTTTATCCCTTCTTACCAGCTACAAAGATCAGCCTGAGCCCCTCCAAGATGCTGAGAGACCCATTCTGTCAGGGACTCCAGGGAGAGCTTAGATCTTCTGGGTTTTATCTCCATTGTCCTCATGTTAAGAGTTTCTACATCTGAATGTCAGTTTATTGCCTTCTTTGTCGCTTGTCTCTCTTTTTATACTGGATAGGAGCTAACCAGATAGTCTTGCAAACCAGATGTCTTTGCATTCCAAGCATCCACATGTTCTTTACATTCAACATCTCTTCAACACTCCTCACATCCCACATAGCCTTAAAAAGGTGAGCCAGGAAAAAATGGGAAAGGAAAAGGAAAAAGGGAAGGGGAAAGGAGTAAGGAGAGGGAAAAGGAGGAAAGGAAAAAGTAGGAAAGGTCCTGGATGTTTTCATGTGTTTTTCAAGTAGGTTTTTTCTCTCTCATTTTCCTTAACTGTAATTTCAGTGAGACTAGAAATGAATCTTGAATTAGTCTGGGCTAATTCTGCAAACATTTTTTTGCAAGGCAAACCACTCATTTAAAAAGAGTTGCAATTAGAAGCACTTAATAGCTTTCATGATTAGGGATACTGTTTGAAAATGCAGTGTAAGCTTATAATGTTACTGCTTATCTTTATATTTCTAGGCATAAGAAAGGACATGGTATGTCAATTGTTGTACAATTGGTTAATCCATCCTCATTCACCGCACTAAAGAGAATAATCAGTTTTACAGCTGTAAATTTTGGTTCCATCCAGTGAATCTGTATAAGCAGCAGAAGGGATTCTCAGAGAGAGCTGCCCATGGAAGAAATCAGCCCTGGTGTATCAGCATGGCTTTTCTGGAAAAAGAAAAAAAAATCAAATGAGATATGCTACAAGAGCAGGATGTAGCTAGATAAAAGAGATGCCATCTAGATGCTTGGTGGGTAGCTTCTTTCTAAACGTAGCAGCAGTGAAAAAGCATTAAAGGTACTAATTTAAGGAGGGGCTAAACAGTTCTAAATATATTATTACAAGGTTAGGAAATGTATAGTCCATAAGACAGACATGACTGACACAGAAATTGGGTAAATAAAAAAGTTACATTACAGCAATGAGTTTCCTGGATACAGATCTATGGATGCAGTAAAAGGATTAATAATCACTTTAGCCTTCTGAGTCTGAATTTGAAACATGGCATCCTAGGCTCTTTTTACCCATTTTTCCAGTTCCTGGTCTCCATTTTCCAGTTACTACTGAAGATTTGATTGATTTATTATTTTCCCCTTACTACTATGTGATATGTTTATCATAAATGTGTTTCACCTTTTTTTCAAGCACGTGCTGAGCCTTCATGTGCTTGGTTTATTTCTCTGCACATAGCTAAATATAATTTTCAGATGAACTTGCACAAGAAGTATCAGCTGAAAAGCTTTGAAAAGTGTTAAGGTAACATGGTCATTACTAATAATTTTTGTGAGCTATTTTAGGACACTTTAAGTAAATAGTTGTCTGTTTCTTGTTTCTTTTTTCTTTTAAAGCAAGTGCAAGGTGATATAAGACATTAGAAGGGTTGTTTAATATTTGCCTTTATAGCTGCTAAATGCTGACAGATAATATCAAGAGTCTTATGATTAGTCTCCAAGTAATATTTTACTCAGGAAAGACCAGTTGATGGTTGATTATAGTACTTCCATTTCAACATGAATTGAGTGAAGGTGTTGGGTTGCTTCCTCTGAGACAGACCATTTTTACAAGCTTACTTCAGTGTGGTGATTTCACCGTGGCTGGAGGTCAGATGGATCAGATGCCCACAAAAGTCACTCTATCACTCCCCTTTTCAGCTGGACAAGGGAGAAAATAGATATTGAGAGGCTCAGGAGTGGAGATGAGGGCAGGGAGAGATCATCCCACATGCATCATAGGCAAAACAGAATAAAGGGAAGAAAACTCTCTTATTTATTACACTAC